>JANVCF010168073.1:0-11186 GCA_025388745.1 Hydrozoanthus gracilis
GAAAACACCGTTTATGCGTCTTCGTGTGGACGGCCGTAAACGTATATTTTCGTAAACGCTGTGAAAACGCTGACGTCTTATGTCAACGCCAGTCTCTTTTATCGAGCGCTGAAGCAAAGATTGCAGGCTCAAATCGATAGCGCATGCGCGTTGGGTTTATGACATCGTTTTATGCGTTTACGAGCGTTTTCGTGTGGACGGGTGAAAACGCTACGTAAACGATGATCGCTTTTGTGTGGACGGAGATAAAAATATGCGTTTACTAGCGTTTGCGTTTACAATCGTCTTCGTGTGGACGGGGCCTTCGTCTTCACTTTCTTCACTATCCGAAGACGAAGGAACAAGCAATTCGCACTGAATGTCGACATCGACGTACAACTTGCGTGTTGGTGGAAACTGGAGACCTGTGCACGTGCAAATCGAAATGTAATCAGTAATGTACACTGTTGGTAAATGAACATTTGCAGATCGAGAATGAATTGCAAAGGCTTATTAGGTTAAAACTTTAAGTTATTCCAGAAACAACTTACTGCAGTTTACTGCTTAAATAGTTTTTATAGTAATAAATAAGAGTTTTTCCTAGTATATTGTGACCTGTAGTTAACCGTAAAAGTTCACGCGATCACTGACATTGACATTTCGCAACTACACCGAAGCATAGTTTCAAAAAAAACAAACCTTTGCTTCTGACGGGATAATGATACTGAATATTAACATCCCTTGCTGTAGGATTGGTAGAACCCGCCGTCAAGGAGTCTCTATTAAAATCGACAGTTTCCTGGAGCTGTTCATCATTGCTTGACGTTTTCTCCTTTTCCTCCTGTTGTAAAATCGAGGCCGTACTAGTTTCGCACGCTGCATCAACAACCTATAATTGTAAATTAAAACGAGTAGACGCGGATCAATCTTAAATTTGTTTTTAGCGAAAGGGAAAAACAAAGAAATATTTCAAATTTACCCGTTGAAGTTCTCGCTTTTTAAAACCGGATCTGATTTTCGGTTGACTTGATGAAAAATCTGGTTCTGAAGGGGATTGCTCAAGTTTTTCAAGATGTTTATGGTTGAGGGAAGGAACAGCATCAGGTTTTAACTTTGGTTTTCTGGGTGTTTAAAAATAAAACGGCATAAACATAAAACAAATTTTTGCAAAGCCAGAGTGCAGTTATCTTACTTTTAGGCAAAACTAAGTGCAGCTCTGATGGGGCTGTCGACGTAATCTTCTTCTAAAAAATGACGGGAGCAAATACAGTCGTACTTCCGAGGTAGCCAATCTGCCCGCGTGTTGTCAACAAACTTTACCCAAAGTCTTCTAGTCTTCTTCGCGTACCGTTGCTCCTTTGTCTGAATTAGCACTACATCCAAAAACAGAACAATGTTTCCCCATTGTTGAACAGCCGCTTTTTCTCAGAAGTATAGAAGTAATTGTGGGTCATCGGTTTGATATATCGAGAGTAACTGAAACTACACTTGTGACGTAACGCATATTAATGAGTCATTTGACCCCGTTGTCACGAACTCGCAATTTTTCGAAATAAAATCCGTCGTAGCTTTCACAATAAGTCCCAGATGAAAATAAAACCAAAATTTCTGAAAGGTAGACACAAAACCCTAACGGATGAGACGACGTCGTTTATTCATGATAATTGCACTTTAATATATAAAGTTACTCTGACTTATAAAAAAAGTCTGTACATAATATTCAAAATTCACCTGATGTAACATGTTTATAGTTTTTTAGCTACTTTTTCAGAATTTTCTTTATTAATGAAAATAACAACTCATCATTACAAATTGAGAGACACTACTCCTTTGCAGGACCTCGGGCCGCTTCACGGGAGATGGAAAATGTCTTCACGACAATGCCAACTTTTTTGGTCGTTTTTCTTCCATCACCAGAGAAGCGACACACTAACGGCTGGTCATTAGCACTGATAACACCCCTAAAATAATCTTCTGCAAACAGATACTTAGAAATGTTTGCAGCTGATCTGCTGCAGCCTTGTATGTGACTGGCCAATGGCTGAAATTTACAACGATGGATGAAGATAGGTAATTTTTAGGAATAACTATGTAACTTGCAACTTCAAGCAAACGCCTAAAATAATACTAATATCCTGGCATTAATGGAGAAAACTAAATAAACAAAAATCATTTTTAAAATTAAAACTCGAAATACCAAATACATTAACAGAGTTAACAAAAAGCATACCAGGCTATTTGAACTTTTTCATTGGAAAAGATGGATAGAGAATCAGTCCTGACAAACTTAATTTAAATTTCCAATGGGTTAAACGTATTGAGTCAACCTTTGCCATGTACTTGTAGAATGTTTTAATCAACTTCAAATCAGCCGGTAACATGAAATAAGCAGTACATGCATAAAACAAGAAGAAACAAGAAAGCAAACACACGTGATATTTCTGCATGTGCTTATTCTCATGAATATACCACCAACATTGCTTTTTAACATACTTAATTTGCAGTTTATTTATGTGCCTAGCTCTTCCTAAATGTGAGCTTACATGCTCTTTAAAACTCATTGTTCTTGTTCTGCCTCCAAGTACAATGGGCAGCAGTAATCTTCCATAAGCTCTGCATTCCCCTGGCTGAGTTGGATACAGACTCCATGAAGCCATTTGTCACATGAACTGTATTGTGTCTTAAAGCCTTCCTCCCTTTTCCCACAAATACAGTAACCTTCATCATCTTCGAGGGACAGAAGACAACGTTTGCCAGATACTTTATATCATTCTCTGAAATTTCACCGTTCTTTTTCACATATGTTTCAACCAGTGTTCTCGGTGGTACTCTTTGGCATCAACCAGTCCCTTTTCCAAGCGCCAATTCAATATGTTTCGCTGGCCCAAGATAGTATACTAATGTATACACCCACTGCATTGTTCAGATTTTTCTTTAGCATATCATGATCCAATTTTCCATTTGTATCCCGATTGGAGCCGTGGGTCGTATAAAGAGGTTTGAATGTCCAAGGGCCAAGCAGCTGTTCTGCAATTCCACTTTGTTCAAATGTATACCACTACTATATCTTGTGGAAACCATGTTTAAGAGAGTTCCTATGGCGCGTTTTTGGGGTCAAAATTAGAATTGTGTAGCAATGTGCTTATTTTTTAACTCATTTATGCGCATGCGCAATGAATGAGTTATTGCGATGTGGACTGAAGTATGTCCGTGGACCGTGGACTGCAGTAAATCGTTGCAAACTACATCACATCCGACATACGTGACACGCTGTGCTTGTAGTGCTTCTTTTAGTATACCCAGGTATGTATTCATTTATGATTTCTGATGTTATTGCTTTCGCTCATTATACAAACAGCACATACGCCGAATCGATAACCCCATTCCCTAAATTTGAGCGTTTTGGCCGGGCTATTCATATCGATCTCTTAACAGAGAACCTGTAGATTCAGGTTAAATATACGCAAACTTGAGCTTAAACTTGCTGACTTGCGATTGCATTATCAAATTCATGAAAGCTGAGTTCAACTTCATACCAGGTAGTTTGCTCAACACCACAAAATTGAATGGATCAGAAAGTGAATCTAAAGGACACGAGGAAGGCAATGTCACAAACTGTGCGTCATGTGCTAGTGATAACGAAAGACTACAGGTAAATGAGCGCTTAGTGTGAAAACTCGCTATGATATTCCCAACGAGGTTATAATATAAAAGATAACCACAAAGACTGAGATATAGAGCACCGTCAAGGATACCAATAGCTAAACTAAAGCGTGTCATGCGAAAGAGCAAGAAAATTGTAAGCGCACAGCGCGAGCGTTTCCTTAAATCCGTCTTCGAAAATACATGCATTTTTTAAATGCAAAAGTAGTGTTTATTACAAGTTAACCAGTGAATGGTATGCTGTGGTTAATCGTAAACATAAGCCATTGAATCATTTGAATAAACAGTTTCGGATTTACTTTGTTTTTGTAAGAATAAGATCCCCCAAACACAAGAAAGTACCACATGCTTGTTTCTATACAAACAGAACTGGTTTAAAGCAATAGTACTGTGTAGTTTCATCAATCCAGAAGTTATATAAATAAATAGTCCTGAACTTAGGTACACTGGATAATGCAGAGAAAGATTTTTACAAGCTTTCGAACTCTGCTGAGCCCTTGGTCACATGACTGGTCGTAACGTCAACTCCGGAAGTCTGGGGCGGGATATGGAGATAGGTTGTGGCGGCCTCCATCCTTGTTGAGCGAAGGGTTCAATGTTCTGATATGGATGGCCTCCTTCACTCCCCTCTCATACCACCTAGGTTCGACCTCCAAAGTCTCTGTGGTCATGATGTTTATTGAGTGCCCCGGTTCCGTTACGTGGATATGTCTTGAGACTTCCGACGAAGATGAGCTGGGTCGCCTGTGCTCCATGAAGCGGGCCTTGAATGAGCGTTCAGTGTCCCCTACATAGGATACCGAACAGTCCTCACATGGGATGTGATACACTGGACCCGTGACTTGGAATTAGTCCAAGTTGTCCTTGGGCCTGACCAAAAGTTGACGCAACGTATTGGTTGGTTTGAAGTAGGCCTGGATGTTGTATTATTTTAGGATTCTTCTCAGCTCTTCAGAGAATCCGCGGATGTACGGCATGACTACCGGGTACATCTTCTTGTCCGTGCCGGATGAATGTTGTCTCACGGCTTCACTTGAGGGTTGTCATTCTTGGGCAGGTTGTTTAGGACCTTTCAAAAGCCAACTCGGATATCCGTTGTGGCTAAGAGCAGTGCTGACGTGATCAAGTTCCCTCTCTCCATCCCCAGGGCCACTGACGATGGTTTCCGCGCGTTGGTTCAGATTCCTCACCAACCCCCTCTTGTGTTCCAACGGGTGGTTACTCTCAAAATTTAGATACTGATCGGTGTGCGTAGCCTTTCTGTAAACTCTCGTCTTAATGCTCCCATCGTCATTGATCACAGACCACGTGTCTAGGAACGCGTGGGCTCTCTCAGTGCTGTTATCATTCGTGGGAATCTCAACTTCTGCCTCAGTGGTCCACTTGATATCTTCATCTATGCCGTTGAGATGGTCTGTAAACTCTTGGGCGTAGGCCTTCTTGAGTTTGGTATCGGTGTCATCAACGAACCGCCGCCACTAAGTAGGGGGATGTGCGGCCGTCGCAATGGCCTTCTGTTCAAAGTCCTCCATGTAGAGATTACAGGCAATGGGTGAAACAGGGGACCCCATTGCAGCTCCTTGTATCTGTTGATAGAACTGACCCTGGTATAGAAAGTATGTACAGTTCAAACACAAACCAAGTAGTGTTACGATATCCTTGGGGGCCATGGGTGTCCTATCCTTCAAGGTATCGTCCTCCTCAAGCTTCTTGTGAATCAGTACTAGGGCTTTGTCAACGGGGACGCTGGTAAAGAGGGCTGAGACATCATATGACCTGAGTTCTTCGTCTTGGGCGAAGGGTTCTCACTTCCTCGGCAAAGGCTTTGGAATTCTTCACATGGTGTTGTGTTTTGCCAAGAGGGAGCGAAAAAGAAAAAATTAGCGGAAGAAGAAGAAACATTGCGACGTGCTAAAAAGTTTGCCCGTGAAAGCCAAGAAGCTGAAGAGCAAGCCCGGTTAGCACAACGTGAGTATATTTCGCGGGTGTTTTAAAGTTTTAAAGTCAAATTGTGTTTTTTCCAGTTTTTTTAGCTTTTTACCCTAGAAATCAAACGAAACTACCCTTTCCAAACTAAAAGTATCATTCACCGTGGGTCGCGAAGCCCAGACTTGCAAAAGTTGTCAAACTGAAGAAATGCACGTGGCTGATGTTGCTTTTCAAACTCTTTTAACCAGTGAAGATTTGGTCAAACATGACTTGTTTTTGAGAGATACTATCTCACAGCAAGGAGCGTTGAACGCAAAACTGCTTTCTGTGCAAATTAATGAAGTGACCTTTGCAAATGATGAAGAAAAAACAAAGTTTTATACAGGATTGCCAAGCTATGCTATTTTGCTTCATGTTTTTAATCTTGTCTCCCCTTATATCGAGTCGAATGCAACAAGTTCTCTTAGTAAGTTTCTTGAGTTAATGCGAATTCGACTCGATGCCCCACTTCAAGTATTATTTTACAGATTTGATGTTTCTCTTCCAACAAGTAGAATTTTTAACAAGTGGATTGATGTATTGTATGCTAGGTTAAAATTTATTATCTTATGGCCAGAAGGTAAAGAACTGAGGCGAACTATGTCTTCAGTTTTTAAACAAAATTTTGGTAACAAAGTTGCAGTCATAATTGACTGCTTCGAGATATTTGTAGAAAGGCCATCGAGTCTCATTGCCAGAGCAATGACATGGTGCAACTACAAACATCACAGCACAATTAAATTTCTTGTTGGTGTTACACCACAGGATTCAGTTTCATTTATATCTAAAGGATGGGGAGGTAGGGTAAGCGATTAGTATTTGACAGAGAACTGTAAAATATTGAAGAAGCTATTACCAGGAGACATTTTGAGAGTTCTTGCAGACAGGGGGTTTGACATAACTGAGAGTGTAGCAATACATCAAGCGAAATTGCACATCCCTACATTTACAAGGGGAAAAAACAGCTAAGTGGCAAAGAAATAGAAGAAACTAGAACCTTTGCAAATGTCCGAATACATGTGGAGCGACTAATTGGCTTGGTAAGAAGGAAATACATAATTTTACAAAGTATTTTGCCAATTCATTTGTAAACCACCAAGCCTGGGAATTCTGTGGCATCGATTGACAAGATTGTTAGTGTATGCTGCACCCTTTCTAACCTCTCAGAATCAGTGGTACCCTTTGAGTAATTTAGTACAAGTTATTATTTTTCAACAATAGAGCAAAAAATTATTTTATTCATCAAACCTACAACTTGTTGTGTTAGCATTAATAATGTTCATTTATGTAAGTCATGCATACTAATAAACCTATGGTCACTTTTCTTATGTTGGAAATGTGGTTGCAGTTACTTCCAAAAATGTTGAAGCAGAAACATAAGCTTTTTAGAAAATCAAGACATTCATAGTTTTTCATCCTTTGCAATCAGATATAGCAATTACTATATCTATTGTTACACAAGTGAGTTAAAACAAAATTGTAATTAATATGATTATTAAGAAAAAGCTATAAGTGAAAGCCTGGAAAAACTGGAAAAACCAGACTGTATAAGGTGTTGGAAAAAAATGATCAGTCAACTAGTGTCTTTAAAAAACTTAAGTATATTCTTATTATCTATAAAACTCATTCTAGTTCAGATAATCTTATCTCTTGGTAAATAGAATAAATTCAGTTCAGTATCTGTTTTTAAGTAAGTGATAAGAAAATTATATCATTAAAAGCAAAACTCTTACTGAAGTTTTGTCTGAAAAACCACATCCTATTTAGCTAATTCTGTCAAGAAGGGCAAAACCAGTTTCCTTCTGGTACTTGTGTCAATCCCAAACAAGTTGTGTGATACCATCTAACTGGGCAGCTATCATTATCGCAACCTATTAACTGGCTGCCTGGGATGTATTGGTTGCAGGAGCACCATTCTCCATCCTCTTCAGAATCGTCCGACATGGGACTTGGGCCCATGGGCCCAGCAAGGTGCTGGGACGTGAATACCACTTCCCAACAAGTTCAAGCATAATACATTTGCTGAAAAATGCTGTTGCCTTAGCAACTTCAGTTTTCTAAAAACTAACATCTGGAACAATACGTTCGATAAAAATATCCTTTGTGGTCCAAACTACAAAGTCACAAAAATCTGCTTCCGCAACAAACATTTGCATTTGTACTTGATAATAGTATGCATTGTTTCTCTTGAGTTTAACACATTTACCATCATTGACCAAAAAAAAGTTGTTGCTACCAATGGCTTCTACAATAGTTTCCTTTCTGTGGCTATAAGGGCATTTGATTTCACATAAACCTCTTCCACAGCAATTACATTTAACAATCCCATCAGGAGTTGCTCCCATACAAGGCCACTGTGGGTTAACATGGAAGCCACTATCTGATACTGTGAGCTGTTCATGACATTCATGAATAGTTTTTTCATATTGTTCTCTGGCAACAGACTCAAACTTAAGCCCCCATTTAGTAGCTTCTGTGGAAAATCGACAGGCATCAGGATAGCAAATAGCTTTTATAAGGCTCTTCGAGGGCTTTTCTGAGTTTGTATGACAAACAGCATGAAAGCGAGAGGCAGTGATTCGACCTCTTCTCTGCTCTTACCAAACGACTGCTTTTTTGTGGCAAACTCAATGTTTTTGCATTCAGTTTCACTAAAATTTAAAGAGATACCATTACATTTAGATACAAGTTCTTTATAACTCAAAGCAACATTGTCTTCGTGAAATAAATGAGACAATGGTTTCGGCAGGTTAGTGTTTTTGGGAATGAATGCTTTATTCAAATTGGGCACCAAAGATAAAACGCTTGATTTTCCTAAACCAGCAGCAATTGTTTGTAAAAAATTCCAATTGTTCCTCTTTTGATTGTGCAGGAATGGCTGAGTGTGCTGAAGACACTGGACTTGATTCTAATTCTGTTTTCTGTCAGTTTTTTGTGCCTTGTTTTGGCCGATGAAAAATCCATATCACAAACTGGAATATACGGTACTTGTTTGACGTACCCTGGCAAGATCCATTTGCTTTTTTCCTGTGTGCAGGTAACCGATTCTCTAATCCGCACTGCGGCTTCGACAGCAAACAAGGCTCCCACATGGGAACAAGCTTCGCTGAGCCCGGCCATACAGTTGCAATGACCGCAAACAACATTTCCGTCGTTCTCTGCGACAATCCAAGTCTTTAATGGTGTTTCCCGAGCTTTCTGGGAATGATTGACCTAAATTTAATTAAAACAGTTCTTTAAAAAATGATGAAAAGTTGGTTTATTGTTAGAGACACAATCCCACGCGATGCAACGCCGTAAAATAAAATTGAATGCATTTTTCATTACTCACCCGAGCCAACACGACTGACTTGTCAACACCAACTTGCTTCGTCTGAAGGTTGTTAACCCACCCTGACACAAAGAAATTATAAGCTTCAAGCGACTTGTAAGCTTTCATCTGTAGTTTCGTTGCCCACGATGTTTGTAAAACAAGGTAGTTCACAATGTCTGGATAATCTACGGCTGGTAATCGAGCAGGATCTTCACTGAAATCAGCATTTTTAGGCTGTATGGGTCAAAACCACACATATCAATTTTCTCTTTATATCTGACCTTTTCCGGACCGGTTAAACCATTATAACCTTCGGATAACACGGGAGCTCTACTCGACACGTTGTTCGCGGACGCCATCTTGGAAATTCCTATACCACCAACATGGCGGACACCGGTTTCGCAATCATTTTTTGTCACGTGGTTGAAAGTCAAGAATACATACCTTGTGAAGTCGCCATTTTTGCTTTTGTCGCGGAAAGTTTTCACACGATTTTTCGGCTATTTTCTGAACAAACCTATCTATTACTCTCTTGAACACGAAACAGAATAAAGCTCGACAGGACTTACGGTTGTTTTAAAAAAGGAAACGATAATAGTAAGCAATTGAAACTACTGACACAATTGAAACATGCTTTTAGCGCCCGAGTGATTTCCTGTCAAAACAAATGACTCGCTTGCTCTCCAGTTTCTCGTTGCTAAGTGGTATCTAAGCACGTATAGCTTTGTCTATGTGTATCCTTTTTTAAACAAAAGTCTTCATTTGCAAAAACTTGTTTCCCTTTGCAACTTACAGCTGACAAAATTTCTATCTTAAGCAGGAATTTTCCTGAATTTGACTCTGAATCGTTTATCTCCCCACAGGGCTTTCACTCTTTCCTTTTGCTGACCTTGCGCTTTCGCTTTACAGACTGAGGCAAAATGATTTTTTCTCTTGCAAAAATTACATTCTTGGCCGAATGCACCACTGTCAGCTTTCCGCAGAAATTACATTTTTTTGTCTCAACTAGTTTCTGTTTTGAAGGGCCTGCTCTTTTGCCTTTTGCGTTTCTATCGCATCCCGCTCTGGACTTTGATATCTGCATCTTAAGCCTATTAACTTCTTCTACTGAGGGATTTGTCATATGCTTAAACTGCTCACTAGCCGATTCACTCGCTTTGAATAAACTGACTGCTATTTTTTAAGTTAAACTTTGTTTTCTTAAGAGCGAATGCCCACTATGACAAAGTGATATCGAAAACACGTGGCACATGATGAAAAATCAAAATCCTTCATATTTTGCCTAAGAAATGTGGTGGGATTTTTTTCTTCAGCAAGTAATTCTAAATCCTTAAAATAACGACTTTTTGTCAGCACCCCGCGAATGGGCGAAACACGCAATTTTACAGCAAATACCGTATGCTGTAAATCTTCAAATTTTCACTTTGTGTCAACATAGAACACAAACTTTGGCTCATATCTTGACTGCAAAACAGTCCCTTCTTTCGCCGGGAGATCATAAACACAAGCGCGGTCGTCAGATAGGAGACTGGGAAGAGGAAATGGACGCGCGGACGACTATTGATTTGCAAGCAATAAATAGATGAAAGCACTAACTTGAAATTTGATTTGAACTCACCCTCCCCCTCACAATTTTTTTCTCCAGCCACCAAATGTAGAACTCAATATGATAATGAGTAAAGGGAAATACATATAGTTTAGAGTTAGATATTAGTATTATTGTTTGCCATTAATGTCCTACTTCCACAGTATATGTCGACCAACCATGCATGCATTCATAATGCAACCTTTCACAGCATGAAAATTTTTAATAAAAATAAAGGCTTTTAAAAAGTTTGTTTAACATTGATCATTACCTGTAAAGCTTGTAGTTCTCGCTTGATTCAGTCTTCTTCTCCAGTTCCGTAGGATTTATGACTTCAGAACTACCACCAGTGTGACTGTTGGACGAACTGAAACCGTTTTTTTTAATTTCTTCCAATTCTTGTTTCCAAGTCAGGACTCTTTCGTCGTGTCTTTTTCCCATCTCCAGTTGTTTCTTGATGGTCTCACTGTGAGACATGCAAATCCCAAGCCTATTCAAACGAGTGAAATCAGAACTTTTGACTCCACTGTGCACCAGAATAGCAGAGATTCGATGGGCAACTGCAGACATTTGCTTGTTACGGCATTTGGCAACAACAGCAGTTGCCAGCGCTTTGACATTTCTAACTTTGAATACATGATCCTCATTATCTGCACTGGCTTTTCTAGTCTTTATACC
>JANVCF010168184.1:0-11186 GCA_025388745.1 Hydrozoanthus gracilis
GGGAGGGATGGAGGGGGGAGGCTTCTTCTGACTTTGTTTTCACTGACTTATCAAGCTTTAAAATAGTTTGTTTGACTCAAAAAAAACAGTTTTTGCGTAAAAAGAGCTTCATGCTGAACTCACCATAAAAAAAATTTAAAGCGCATCAGGCGCGATAGTACGTATTAAACTCATTCCAAAGTTTTCAAGCAAGTCCTCTGATAGCTTCTGATTGTATACGTAACTGACGTCACATGTTTGAATGTCAGGGTTGAACTTTAAAAAATGGTACAAATCGGTTTTCGAGTATACCACTCTTGATTAAGCAAATAAACCTGCAAAAGCGCTGTAGATTTCGTATGTTTCAGCTTAAATCGTGCAGAAACTATTGTTTTCAATCCCGATACTTAAATATACTAAGCTATTTAAACTGAGTGTCACTGCTGAGCCACTTGACATTGCCGGATACTCGCCATTGCACCAAACACACAAGCATAACTGTTGCTTCTGCTTAACAAGTTTTAGCATCATATTTTCCATTAGCTGCTGACCATGAAGTGTATCCTTCTTCTTTCCTGCTTGGAATACAACGGTCGTCAATAGTTGAAGAAGCTATTCCTAACGTGAAAACATTTCGTGTTCCAAGCGTAATGGTGCATTAGAGCATATATTTAGTAAATATCATACATTGCACTAAATCTGCACAGTCTAAGCGCTGAATTATCTTGACTTGTTTTTTGGCTTGGAAAGAGATCTGTTCGAAGATACTGTTTTGAATTGAATTATTTGTTAATCGGAATTTTGATAAAAATAAAAGAAGTTATATGTTGATACAAAAATACTTTCACGCAGCGATAAGTACTGTTTTTGTTGATCTTCATATCATGCAAGAGTTACTTTACTTGAACTCCTTTAAAAGGCCCCGAACGGCTAAAAGCGATCGTCTTCTGATCTGAACCTTGATCAAAATGATGCAGCGAGTTAATAAGAGTTAAAGCAAAGTAAATACACGACAAAAAATGCAATTGTCTGCAAATCTTCATTTTTGAAAGTTTTAAACTACGGAATTGGTTAAAAAAGAGCAAATAAATTACGTCGGCTTGACTTGAAGTTTGATCGTAAGCAAAGTTGAGTGAGATTCACAAACTTTATCAGCTAATAAAAGGAACTTTTCAGTTGAAAAATTGTGGAAGTTGCTCTGCCATGTATCAAGTTGAGGTCTCTGACTGGAAGTTCCCACCTGATTGTGGCCAATCACTGCTCGAGTTCATTTTCCCGCGAACGAGGCAGCAGAGTAATTTAAAGAATGTGCTACAAGTGCGCATGTCATTAAGACCACGTGGTTAATAATTGTCCAATCAGCTTGCAAAATTAAACCCCACCGCGAAGATCGTTTGTCAGGGCTAAAGTTGCTGGAAAAACATGTCCGCTTGAGACGGTTGTGGAGTTGTAGGGAACGTAATTTCGTTTTCATAAGGTCGAAACGCTGCCGAAGAAGTGGTGATCAACATGAAATGCAAAAACTAGCACCCAGTTGCAGTAGGTTAAACCAACAAGACCGAGATCGAAGCTGTCTTGTGGCTCAGAAAGAGCTTTCCTGAGGCAAGATCGCACGCTTTGATTTTTGCTCGTTTTGTCTTCACCCATGCGATCGAGCTGTGTTTAGTGAGGGTTCTGTCGAGTTCCTTGTCCTTGTCACTCATGTCGAATCCAGCAGCAACGCTGACTAGTCTTTGGATCGAAGGTGAAGCCTCTTCGTTTTTTCGTTGTTTACATGTTACTCTCTGCATTGAAAACGGAATCAAGGGGAACTAACCCATTTTCTTATAACTACAAGCTTTCATTAAAACGTGAAAGTTTGCAAGAGCGAATCTGCGTTGATATTCAATCGCTAAGAAAGATCAAAGTTTATTAGGGGTATGGTTATTGATGGTTTTACTCAGGTTTATAATTATTTGTCATTTCAACATTTAAGCGCTTGCTCGATTCAATTGTAAACGAAGTAATAGTGAAATATTGAAATCTGTTGCAGGTCAGCCAAGTCCGGTGAAAAGTAACCCCGTTACTCCAACGAAAGGAACCCTCAGTAGAGGTGGAAATGTTGTCCAAGAAGAGTTTTTAAAGTTTTACAAGGACAGCGGACTTGAGCCACTTGCAAGAGAGGTTGTTAGATGAGATCAAACTACAGATCTTTCGGCAACACGCTTTTCATGTAGATATTCAAATTTGTCCGCCATTGCTTTCTCATTCGTGTTTCATAATTCATGAAAAACGAATACAGAAATTTGGCTAGTATTTAAGATCTTTATAGTATTTGATATTTTCTTCCGTGAAAGTTTAAGAGTAATCGATGAATTTCTGACATGACTGTAGTCACGATTTTATGGCGTTCCAAAAAGTTTTGGTCACTGCATTTGTTTTGAAAGACACGATCAGTGTTTGCCCATTGTAACACGTAGGTACTGGCTCTAAGGTTGGCTTGCACTGCTTGTGCCAAGTTATTTGTTTTTCATTTCTTTCAGGTTGGTGTGATCGACAATAATGGCGAGATAGTTAGCAGAAAGGAGGCAGCGAATCGAACGACTGGTTGGTTGATATAAATATACTCTTCGGTTTTACATCGATCCTTGATTGTTAAAATTGGAATATCTATTAAAAAAATACCAGCTTTGCATTACTGCTTCTTCGTTCTGTTTATTTCTAAGCAAATCGCAACATTTTGCCGGTGTTTTCCGTCTGTTTGTTGCGATGAATAATTTTGATCAAGCTGCCTTCTGCAAGAATTCATGATCATCTTTCCTGCGACTTTATTTTTTCACGAACATTTTGGCAAGAAATGCTCTACTGCCGCCTTTGGACCCTTTCTCAGTTTTTGTGTGCTAGCGTTTGACTTTAAGTTGGACATGAACCTCGCAGCGTTTTCTGTTCTGCAAGCTGTCATCAAAACCAGAGGCAGAATTTAAACAATTTAAGAGACATTGGATAAAAAAACATCCCTGAGACCGATTGTGAATCTCGAAGCTCCTAAAGGCTGTGAAAGTGAATCCGAAAAAAGACTGTACTTGAAAAGCGTCCGTTCTAATTTAAACTTAATTCGAGACAAAATTTCAAGATAGGTAACCTGACATTCTTGTAAAGTTCAAACTTTGCCAGGGGGGTTGTGCCGGAAAATCGAAGCCCTCAAATACTTAGAGTGCAAAGAGATTATGACACGACTTATAAGATTACTAGAATAGACTGGTATGAAGTGTTCTCTCACCTGTGAAGTTGAAATATTAGAAGGCAGGATCTGCAATATTCAATGTAAAAAAAAAAATTTCTAGGGTAGAATGTTGCAGTGCACTAACAGTTATGATTTCAGTTTAGAATATGTTTATGTTAATAAAAACGGCTGATGCGAGCTGTTCGTTGGTTTAGTTTAAAGAGACCTGAAAGAGAACGCAGCAGCGTGCTTGACTGACTGCAAGACAGCTTTTTATTTGTGTTTGTTCAACCAGAAAGAACATTGGTGCTATGCATGGCTTTGATTGTTTGTTTAGGTTTCTCTGAACTATTGTTTATGTTGAATATATTAAATTTGTTAGTGCTCTAAAACATTTTCAAATATTCTTTAGGGATATGTTCACAGTAGTACTAAATAATTAGGTATGAATTAGTATAATACTAGCTTTCCACGACATCTGATTGCTAAGTATAATATATGATAAGCTATTTTTCAGTTGATTTAAATCCATTACTGCACTGGGGCCCAGTTCCTAGACCCATTTTTAATAACTAAATGTCAACCACTGTGAGCTCCCTGCCTTCCCTTTGATTTCAGATCATCTTAGATGTGAGCTAACAAAAAGTGATAATTTTAACCTTTAGAACTTTAAGCAACTGCTTTGCTTTATGCAAACAAATTAATTAGCTCTTTGTCTAAAGTTCTAAATGATCAGTGAATCTGTGCAGTGGCGTGCGGTTGAGAAAAAGCAAGTCTCTCATATGTAGAACATGAGGAACCCTTTTTTTCCAATGAGATTTTAATTACGCTTTTAGAATAACACTTAATTAACATCTTCTCACAGGAAAAAAAAAGGGTTCCTCATGTTCTGTACATATCAGAAAGACTTGCATTTTCTCATTTGGCCTAAATGTGCGGAAATGTGATTTCTAGGCATATCTGACCGATCTTGGTGGTCAGAGCGCCAGAAATTTAACTTGCTCTCTAATGTCCTTGAAATCTGGCTTGATCTGGTTCAGCAGCTACTGCAGTTGGATCATCAAAGATGTCACCTGTGATTTTGCCTAAAACAATGGAAGCAGTGTCACCAATGGTATGTGAAATCTTATTGAATTACTTTCCAAACAAACTACTTTAAAACTTGAATATCAAATTTTGTTGACTTGAGTGTGTCGTGGAATGTGAAACTATCTTTTTGCACTTGTTCATTCCCTAAATCATACTGAAAAGGGACTTATAGTAGTGAAACCTTTTTGAGACAGCTGCCCTTAACTTGAATGTGTTTATTTTAAGAAGGAAAACTAATTAAAAAAGGCTTCCTCAAGCTGCAGTCAATGTAACTCATACTTAAAACTTTTATAATTATTAACTTAAAGGTTTTTGTAGTAATTGAGTGTATACAAGCAAGGTCGTTACAATTTATTCTTGGTTTAGTAATTGCAATGCACATCCAACTATTTATTGTACTCATCATTATCATCTACCAGTGATTTGAGAAAGAAATGAGACACCAAAAAATCTGTGTGGAGTCCCTAAGGGTTCTGAATGATTTTTATAATTATTATAATTTTTAGATAATCGGAACCCCTCCATCACATCATGTTGTTGGAAGTGCTGGTTCTCCAAGGACGCCTGCTGTTATCGCAGCACCAATAGTCAGCTCACCTGCTAATACCTGGCCGAGGTATGAACAAAATTTGTTAATTATGCAGGTTTATCAAAAGTTGCTAGTGCCCAATGCAAACCACAGGCTACTTTAATTGATTGTTTGTGCCGGGTACTACTGGGGCCTTTAAGTGTCATTTTTTTGGTCCTGAAAATGCACCAGACTACAACTCCAGGCACACAAAACTTCAAAATAAGCTCTTGCTACTTTTACTTTTTCTCCTGTTACTTTTTATAAATTGAAAACCCTGTGATGACATAATTTGAATTACCAATTTTTTGGTGTATTTTGAATATGTACACTAATTAAGCTAAAGCTGAAAAAGACTTTTTAAGTGTATTTTTATGAAGGAATACTGTGCATTTAATACTGAAAGTAAGGGCAGGCAAAGGGCTACTACTTTTAAGTAGCTATTATTTTCAGATAAGTTAAAAACATTTGTAATATCTTAGACAAAGAGGACACATATTAGTTAATTAAATAGTCGTTCCTTTTATGCATATCTCTAAAATGTAATGTAAACAGATGACCATGATCTAAATGCTGTATATACAATATCTCTGGTGTTAAACTGTACGTGACTCTTTGGTGATAAAATCAAAATTAATCTTCAAAATGCCACTACTTTTGGTAGCTATTACTTTTCAGGGAAAGGGAAAGGGGAAAGTTTGGCTAAGGATTGTTGCAACTACTACAGGAGTTTAACTCAAAACATTTTTGGGGGTTGGGTGCTTCCATTAGTATAGGATATGGTACATATACTTGGCTTGTTTGTTAAATTTTGCACTTTTTGTACTAACTTTTTTATCTAAAGGATCGCTGTCTCTGACTTGGAAATACTCTAATCATTGTCATGTAGAACATTATATTGAAGTATAATGGTTATTTTGACACAACTTATGTTTTTAGAGTGAACACCCCCGGCAGTGGAAGGAAAAGAAGAAATGATTTTGGAGAAAATGATTTACTAAACAGTGGAGAAAGGTTTGCATGATAATTTTGTTCAATAGGGTTATAACAAATTTATTCTGGTGTTTTTGTTTCAGTAATTGAAATGTGTTACAGGTTTGGCAAACTACACTCGCAGAAATGCCACTGAACTCTGCATATTCTTGGGGTATTTTAAAAAGTGTTTTATAAAGGGTCAAGCTTTATAAATTTCGGCGGCATTTGCCAGTTACTTGAAGGCGTTTATGCTGAATATAAACTTGTGACAAACCAAGTTTAGAACAAAGCTCATCATGTCTAGCATGATAAATTTAACAAGGCATATACACAGTATGATTATAAGCGGGTAGATTTGCTCCATACTTTGTTTAAAATTTTGTCTTCTTTGACTAAGTTAAGTCTTGTCCCAACTAGTTATTCATGACTACTTTTCAAGGTACTTTTGTTCAAATCTTGAGCCCCTTTTTGAATCATGTGCAGGAAAAGAGGGAAGCGATTATCAAGTGCTGGAAGGCCAACAGGAGACAAAACAGGAAAGGGCCTGCGACATTTCTCAATGAAAGTCTGTGAAAAGGTGCAGCAGAAAGGCAGCACTTCATACAACGAGGTAACTTGTGTACTTTACTGGTCATTAGATAGTATGGTAAGATCATCCAGGTTAGTGAAGTCCTGAGAAGGACTGTTCTCGGTGTAAGTGACTGGCATTTTTACAGCCTGTGCGGAAGTAATCTTCAGAGTCAAGTGAGGAATAGTGCGTTAGTTGAATACTAATATAATCTGGCACTGGAATACTGATTGGTGGGTTAAGTTGTAATGTGGTTAGTTGTGGGATTAAAGTTATGTTTGGTGATAGGTGGTTCTGGATCTGTAAAGTAAAGCTAGCACATTCTGTTCCATTTAATTTTTACTTCGAGAATGAGTAGTTTGTATAGTGCTGAATAATATTGACATCTGTTGAGTGAAGCCCATTCTAAATTAGTAAACCAGCTTTCCAGTGTCAGTCGCTGAAAATAGTTAGTACGTATGCATTGTGTTGAGACCCAGTCAATAGTTTGGTTCCTTAATGGGTGGTGTTCAGCTACTGGTTATTTTTATTTATTATGTCAGTAAGCTGTTGAATTGACAATCTATTCAGTTACAGTGTAACCCAATTTTTAATAACTTGAACTCCAATTTGAACCAAAAATCAGTTTGAGTTTGAAGGGGTTTGAATAAATCAAGTTTGAGTTAACTGAGTTTGTATCTAAGATCAAATCTTGGGGGATTAGATTTTTTTTTAAAAAGTGGAGATTTTGAATTATCCGAGTTCGAACTACCAGTGTTCTTCTGTATTTTGATATCATATTTAGGCTGGGTAATAGTTTTTTCAAAAAGTTCCTTATTTTGATTAGTTTAATCATTTTGGCAAGAAATTGTGTGATTATCAATTGTGAGTTTCATGTCATGTTATATTTATTTTGTTATTTTGTCATATCTTTTCATCACTACTTTATGTGCTTACTATTTGAAGGTTGCTGATGAACTGGTTCATGAGTTTAGCGATCCTGAGAAACATTTATCTCCCACTGATCAGGTTGGTGTGCATCTCATGTGAAAGAAGCATGGGGAGTGGAAGCAAAAAGTTATTGAGGGGAGGGGGGAGGTGCAGAGAAAGTTATAAAAGTTTGAATGGAAAGATCTAAATTTTAAGGCTAAATGAGCTCTGTGCTATTTATCTCATCAATATATTGAGTATTATTATAAAATCAGAACTTGCTGTTTGAAAGTTGTTAGGCAGAAAAACAACAACAACAACTAGGTTTTGTCATCCATGTGAATGAAAAAGATTTTGGTTTCACTTTTTTTGAGAATTGTAGTACCTTTTTCCACAATGTTAAAGACTAATAATGTAAGAATTTGTAGTGTCAACTAAACAGCTATCAGTGCTAATTATCTCCATTGTTGGTTGGGATGGTTAGGGTTGAGCAATTTCAGGCACATCAGATACTTTCAGGTGATATGAAGTTTTCAGTACCCTCTTGTCAACTTCAGCTTCAACTTTGTTACAAAATCTCAACATGCTAAAAAAAGACTGACTGTTAGAAATAGTGTAGGTTAATATTTTACCAGTGGTGTAAGGCTGACACTGACCCGTAGGTAGCGTAGCTAATCAATGCAGTTTAGTCGTGAATGTATATAACACAATAATTTTGTGCAAAGAAAAGTTTCAATTTTTGTAACAAAATCTAACCATTAAACAAACAATTTTGTAATTACATTTAGTAATATAAAGTGATACAAAGATTATTAGTGGAGATTGTAGACAAAATCATTTTCTAGAAACCCAGCCTTGTGACCAGTATAAATTTCTGCTGAGAAGTGTCATCTCACATAATTAACTTTTTGCTGTGGATATTAAATGAATTTTCTGTTTTGGCCTCTTGTCTAAACCTAAATATCAAATTATTTTGAATGACAAGTAGATTCAAGTCACAACTATTGGCATGAATAAGTTGTTCATGTTTTTTATCAAAAGGTCTTGTTGATAACTATTTTTGTGGTATTCTGCAGGCGTATGATCAGAAGAACATAAGAAGACGAGTTTACGATGCTTTAAATGTACTGATGGCTATGAATATCATATCTAAAGAAAAAAAGGAGATCAAATGGATTGGTTTGCCTACCAACTCAGCCCAAGAATGTCAACAGCTTGAGGTAACAGACTTCCTTTCTAAAATCAAGCTTGATCACATATCACTCAGCATTTTACTCACAAGTAAAATTAAGTTTTATTGTTTTTTATTTTATGGGTTTCTTTAAACTTTCTGCTTTGCTTTATAGGAAGAGAAAAAAGATAGACAAGAGCGAATTAGACAAAAGACAGCACAACTTCAAGAACTTATCTTGCAGGTATATAATTAGGTTATATTATATTATTTAGAAGGTTTGGTTACTTAACCCAAGTCTGTTTGCATGGATTGAGAATTCATGAGAGATACTGTAATGTATACTATTATGGATCCTGCAATGAAAACAGTTAACACATTTTTTATCATTTGGGAAGGAAAGAATAAACAGTTATTGAAAATGCCTTTAATTTGATTAGATTTATTGCTTTTAAACTTTGTATAAAAATTATTATGGTATGGCACTAGTTGGTTTTTATTAAAATCTTTTAAGAAACCCCAGTCAGTTATCAATATCTATTTTCTCCTTACATAACAGATACAAAATATGACATTTGAAATAGAGAAAATAAGAGCTTACAGGGCTCGAAGTTAAAAAAATTGTTAGGTCGCTTTTTGGTGACCAACTGGAGAAGTGTAGTCACCAGATGCAAATTCTAAGTCGCCAGTTTGTATAATCAAAATAATTTTCGGGTTCTGCTTTTTGAAAATGTTTGACATCGTTCAGCATGGCGTGGGACACTCGTACAACTTAAATACGATAATATGAAAACAAAAAATACATACTTCTACAAAACTATCTTGCCAAGCAAAGACCTCCTCTGGAAGCTGTGGCGTGACAATTTCAGGAACAGGCAAACTAATTTCTCTAAAAACTTTCTGCATGTGCGATTTGGCCCATTCTTTTACGATGAACACAAAGCAAGACGAGATGAGAGGTTTATATAAACGTTGGTGCTTTATTGTACATCTGAATCTTGTAAAATTCAGGTCGCCAAAGTGGCGACTTTACGTCAATATTCAGTTGCCAAGGAGAAAAGTTAGTTGCATTGGCGACCGTATTGGTAGCAATTTTGAGCCCTGGCTTATATTCAAAGTTGCGGCGTAAGGAAAACTTGCTCAGTTAAAAGTATGGCTCTAAAAGGGAGAATTAGTTTATTAATTTTTTACTAAATACTATTTGGACTGAAGGTTATTATAAATAGATTACTTAACTGCACAAGCTCATTTTTTTAGATAAAGAAAAACTGTATAGCTTGATGCTTCACATTCAGAAGTTGTTAATCTCATAGTCTTGTGCATTAGTGGGCTAGAGCACATTGACTTGACTTTTTCTCTGAGCACAAACGGCAGTTCTTAGAGATAAAAAAAATTACAAGAATGTTTTCTTTTCTTTTCTTGGTTTGGAACATTAGAATAGTTGTGAGATTTAATTTTACTCAGCAGCACTTTAGAATATTAGAACAAATGACAGTTAAGCTGAAAGACGGTTAGCAGCACTTTATTTTCTGATTTTCATTTTAGCATAAGTTCTTAATTTAAAACCAAAAACTGTACAAAGTCATGTCAACAGAAGTTTGTTCTTGACCTTACTGTTATGTAATAGATTATCATTTTAAGGTTTGCTTAAAAGGACTAGTTTGGAAATTTAAGGAGAAATTTCTTACTCAAATTTTGTTTTTTAAAATGTATTTTGCAGCAAATTGCATTCAAGAACCTGGTTCAGCGGAACAAGAGGGATGAAAAAGAACATGGCCCACCCCCGCCAAACACAGCAATCCATTTACCTTTTATCATTGTTAACACTAGCAAGAAAACTGTCATTGACTGCAGCATATCAAATGATAAGTGAGTAATTTTGATGGAATAGAGATCTGGTACAGATTAAGGTTTTTCCAATGAGGGATTGACCCAATATTTTTTCTTACTGTTAAGGGGTTCTCTGTGTTAGAGTTTTATATCAGTTATTCCATGATAAACAGAAAAAAGAAAACTAAAAAATGACCTACAATATTTACAATAAAGGTAGCTCTTTAACTTGGCATATTATATAATCTGTCCTAACCTGCTTTCACCTTGCACTTGTTAGTTCCCTTATATTTTTTGCTGGCTCGCTTTATTTTTGTGTTACTAAAACTAACAATTATTTAGTGTATGCCTAAAGATTGTGTAGTTATAAATTTTTATATAGTTCTATGAAGTGGTCCTGTGTGTTATTTTGTTGTTAGCAAGTTTTCTCAGTATTGCTATCCTGCCCATTGGAAAAAGATTCTTGTAAGGGACCTCGAGTCCTATTAAATTTAGAACTTCGTGGTTCCTCCTAGCCTAGCTCCTAAATGTAAAATAAGTACAGTAAAAACTTAGAAAGAAAAAATTTCTCTTAAAAAGATATGAGTTTAGCAAAAAGTCTTCCCACATGTTTCTGATGGACTATGCATTAACTCAGTTGTAAAAGTTCTTTGTTACACATGTGGTAAAGCAACTGGTGTACAAGTACCCAGCAGTTTCTAAGAGTAGGTCATAAGACGTTAGCAGTTCTTATGTCCATAGTAAGAAAAGGACATCACTAGACAAAGATGCACATTGACGTTATGTGTAAGTTTTAGTGTGTTCCTATTTATTAGGGGCACCCAATGTTTAATGGTACCTTAATTAGGATTTGGTAGGAGCTTAAAGACTGACAAGAATCTGACAGTGGTGGTGG
>JANVCF010168295.1:0-11186 GCA_025388745.1 Hydrozoanthus gracilis
TCCGTGACGATCACCACGGCCGCATGACGTGTGCAAGTACGCGTCAACTACTGATATTTGATTTCCGGTTGGCCTCCGTGGCAGCACGGGCGGCTTGTGCTTAAGGTCTCTAATGTGTGCAACGCCGTGCCCTGCGAGTGCCCTGAATCTATAAAATCAGAAAAGAAACAAAAGTTTCATGCTTCTGAAATATAACCCAAGAATAACAAGATAAATTAATTTGTCATGTCTACTCTAGATTTTTTTATTTGAACTCCAAGTAAGTGACGAAATACAAAAGCATGGGTTTATAATATGTTATTCTCAAATATATTATCTTTTGTCAAGCTTGCATGATCGATCTAGCCACTGCATTTCAGATAGTACAAACTTACAAATTATATAGTTCTCTCAACATTACAGTATGGTTGTATGTCATTCGATCACCTCCTGCGCTTCTTTATTTCTTTTTTCATTTTTAAGGAAGCGTTAAAATCAAGACACGACTCTTATGAACACTATTTAAAAGTGGAAACTATGAAGATGTAGTTTCAAGATAATTCAACACACACGAAAATCATAAATCTATTTTATCTCAGTATACAATAAATCTATAGGGTACAGATCTTAAAAAGTACATTGCTTCGCCGATCAACTTAATGAAATAGTAATTATGTTTAGAGTAAGCCTTCTCATTACAGATTTTAATTAATGATTCAACAACTAATCTGGATCAACTAATAAATGGTTTTACCTGAAAACAGTAACACTATAAAAAAATTTTGCATTTGCGTTTTTAACTTAAATCTTACCACAAGCTCCTTTAGTCTTTTGAATTGATAATAAGCTGGGTGATAGAAAACAATTTAATATAAAATTAGAAAACAACTGTATAACAAAATGCTATTCTCCTTCTTTGTTAGTAGTTAATCCTTCAGTCCCAGTCAGTTTTATCAACATCTATCTTCTTCTTACAAGACTCGTACAAAACAGGTCACTTTGTAATGAGAAAATGAAAGTTGATCAAATATAGAAAAGCAAAGATGAATAGCGAAATTCTACTTAACTAGTAACTGGAAAAGTATGTGTTCTCAGCTGGGAAAACTAAGCAATATATCATTTTATTACGGGAAGGGGGAGGGGGAAGTGGAGGCAGAAAAGGTTAAATATTTGCACTAATGTTTGTGTTAATCAAAAATTTTGAAAAAACACCAAATTATTTGCCTTGCTTCTAAACATACGTAAACTGTTAAAAACACTAGCTCCTGTGTTGTACATAAGTTACTGAATGTTTGTCTAATAGAAACTGTTTGTGTTACATAGCAAAGGATCTTACTTTCCACTCTGCTACAAAAAGTACATCCTAGTCAAGGATGCTTAATGACTTGCACAAATTATTGTACAACAAGAATTGGATTCTCTTTCAGCCAAACAGCTTAACAAAGCAAGGGTGGCAGTACGGTTTATCATTCTGTTCCTTGAATGTGCCTTTGTTCAGCTGCTTCAAGCAAAAGGCACACACAAAGTGCTCTGGGTGGAATTTACGGTGCATGGCTGTGATACATCTACCAGTGATGGGTTTCTGGCAGCTGTAGCACAGGGTACCACGTTTAGCGTGGTAATGCATCTCACAGTAGGGGCGACTGTCATGCTCAAAAAAGCTACCTCCAGGAAATGGCTGTCGACACTCCTACAGTAATCATAACAGAAAAACTGGTTACAAAAATAGGGATATAATTTTGATATACTTTAAGACAAAACACAGTCTGCTTTCTTGATGATAATTAGCAAATTTCAAGCAGGCTACAATAACTTCTTTAACTAATGTATTGCATAGTAAACAAGGCAATCTTGGAAATCAGATTTTTTTAAAAATGAACACTTAAAGTATAGTAGTATAGTGAGCCTCTAAAATCATGTATTATTAGTTACTTTAACTACTAGGTCATAGCTTTTTTGTTTTAGATATATTGTAAATTCTGATAAGTAATACTGTACATATAAAGAAAGAATCTATATTGCACCATGCAGGATCTAAAGGATTGGACCAAGCAAGTCAAAACATTTTCAAAGGGACTCCCATATGTCATAAGATGAGGATACTCATTGTATCTTTTAGGGGTTGAAATTCGGGTTTGAGGTATCTTTTAGGGTAAAAGGCGAAACATTTTTCCTCAAATAGTATCTTGTAGGTTGTTTGCTGCAAAAAATACAAATCTCTTTTCCTTGTCTAGGCTGTTTCTTGCACGATTGCAGCTGGTGTTTAAGAGCCATGTTTCATGTCGGGTAGATATCTTTTTATGGTATCACTCTGGTTGACCACACCCAGACTGGTACCTTTTAGGGGTGAAATTTCATTTTCCTGACAAGCACCCCTGTCGTATAACATTGGGGAGACTGTGCCCAACCCCCCCCCCCAAAAAAAAAAAACACCAGAAACACTTACAGTACAAATAAAGCATTCTTGGTGCCAATGAGCACTGAGGGCCGAGATATAGTTATCCATTATTGGCTGACCACACCCACCACAACGGGGTGCAAACATGGCATAGTAGTCCTCGCGGCAGTAAGGTTTGCCGTCTCTTTCATGGAAACCTGTATCACCAAATGGTTTACCACATTCTGTGCACACGAAATGGTCGGGATGCCATGTCTGGTCCAAAGCTGTGACACAGGACTAACAAAAGGCAAAAAAAAGTCAGTATTAAATAGCACCCATTGTCAACCACTCTACATGCCGATAGCTAGTTAAATTGTTTTAGTTTGTATCGCTCAAGTGAACAACTAGTAGGTAGCCCAACAATCCATGAAAAATATTGTCTGACAATAAATCTAAATCTTTTCTAAAAACCTAAGGGGTACACCAGTTGCTCCAAGGTAAAAAGCACAAATTCACAATTTACCTCTCAAGGCTGAGCAAATAGCCCCAGTGTTTCACTCAATAGTAACCCAAGAACTTTGTCGGGTTGTGTTTATAGATATTTTTTCATGAAATCAAACTCCAACTGTCTCCAGCTCATAAATACAAACTCTTCTTAATTATATCTATCTGTCAATTTGTTTAATATTAAAAAATATGTATTTACTTATTTTTTAATTTATTTATTAACTATTTAATAATTATCCTTTCTTGTTGACGTATTTTAGTTCTGTAACCTAAATAATTTAAGTTAAAATAAAAGAAGTTACAACAACAAAACAAAGGATTAGGGAGTATGTAATGATTAGTACCCCCATACTTGGAGAACTAAATAATCTATCTGCTCAACTCCAAAAATTTCCTTCCTTTAGTTGTAAACAGTAACTAACAAGTTAAGTCTCAGTTTTTTGAAATGCAAGAGAATACTTATAAAACTGATTACACCAACAACATTTTAGAGGTCAACAATTTTCATAAGTATCTTTTTGAAACTACCATAAACATCATATGTTAATCATTCTTCACCTAAAAAAGACAGAAAAAGTACTGAAAGTTTTTGATCAGTTTTCAATTTTCTGCAAGGTTACTCAAATTTCTTTCCATAAAATTTTTGAGAACATCAATACAGTATTCAAATGCTGGGCTGGGTTGCTCAAATGCTGGTTAGCTTTAACCCTGGGTTATGCAAAAACTCAAACAATAATTTTTCTCTAAGGGTAAGTTTAGAGTTACTATAAATACTGTTTAGATTTTCCACAGAAAAAGCTTGTCAACTCCAAGTCAGCCTCTCTTAGATTGGGAACAAGAGTGTGTATTAAAAATTCAACCCTGGGATAGTGCTTAGCCACATTTGAACAACTAGCCCCTACCAACTGACACCAAGAGAAACCTGGATTCATACTACATACATCAAGGATGGCACCATTGCAGTAGGCACATCTAGGGGCAAACGTGTCATGGTAATCTTTCTCACAGTAAGGCTTTCCATCACGCTCAAAGAAGTTTCTTGTTCCCAGTGGAATTTCACATGCCACACAGTTGAAATGCTCTGGGTGCCATGTCCTGCCAAGGGCTGTGCAAACCTGGCCAATGATTGGTTTATTGCAAGCAGCACACACCCCCTTCTTAGTAGTGCTTACGCCCTGTCGTGACATATCAGACTGTAGCGAGCCCAGCATCGAATCCAGCTGGCTTACTTTACCCACCTGGCTGCCACCTAAACAGAACAACAGGTGTTTGTATTGATTAAAAACAGGTAGCCATGGACTACACATAGCTACAGTAATAAGACAACCAGAAGTTTTGGTTGAGTTGAGTATGTCGATCCAGTTGTATACACAAATACACACTGCAAGGAACATATTTGATAAAAGTACTGCCTTGGTCAAGGGCAAAAAAAGAATGATATTAATATTTAAGTTTCCTTTTTAGCCATCTGGTAGCACTAACTGCAGTCAACACAAAGTCTTCTAGACTGAGTTCGAATCACACCTGATTGACTTAGGCATTAACTTGGTGCCGGGTTCCTGTCTTATTGCCCGTGCTTATTGGTTTTGTACATTCTCCTCACTCATGATCATCCTCTTACAAACACTATGACAAAGTAGCAAGTGCTGATAACAGCACTAGCCACAAAAATGAAGACTAGGAAAAGGTGGGGGGAGGTTCAACAAGATTACATACTAATAATAACTTGTATCAAATCATTTATCTGCTACTTTTCATTTTTAACACAAATGACAACTTGAAGTTCTTTTTGCAAACATGTTTTGGCAGTGTCTTTTGCCTTCTTCATTTCTTTATTGGTCTTGGTGATTGTTGAACTATATTTAGCAATAACAATCGCAATTATAAATGATACTTAGATAAAAGAATTAAAGTAAACACAATTGCAGCATATTTGTTTTCAAATGGGTCATTACAATTGATACTTAGATAAGAGAATTAAAGTGTCTGAACGCAATTGCAGCATATTTGTTTGCCAATGGGTAAGGCACTTTAATTTCCCTTCTCAAACGACTACAAATAATTCTGCTCTCGGGGGCGATGACGTACAACATAACCCAATAATACTTACCAGGGCTAGGTGATTTTGCTGTTTTAGGCTGGGGTTTGGCATAGTCACCACTTCTTCGCACCTGGCCTGGACTACCAGATGCACCAACATTAACTTTAAAGTCGGACAGGGAAGCCATTAGATCATCTAATTCTCTAGTGGCTGTAGAAGCCCTCATCTGCTGGCCACCAGCCCCATTTAAACTTGGGCCAGGATGAGTTTCAGCACGAATTGGCGAAGGGGGATTGTAGTGCGTTGTTGTCACTTGATGTTTCGAGCTCTGGACATTTTCCAGATCATTCACAAAATCTATGGTTGTAAAAACACAAGCAAATTTTTTCAACAGTTGAAAATAAGAAGACTTGACGTTTTCTAACAGAGTAATGATTTTCCCATATTCTAGAGATTTTTAATGGGAATTTACAGAAAAGCTCATGTTTTTACATCCATCTGGTGAAACGAAAAAATCTAACTTCAAAGCATAAACAAAATAAAATATGAAATTTCTAAAATAGTCCTATCTATTCTTGATTAGCAAGTACTGTACGAATAGAAAGAGGCAATGTTATACACTCTCTATTCAGGCCCTGATCAGAGTTACCTGTTATAGTTTTAGTTCTGTAAAGAATCATGATATGCCTTAACTATTTCCCAAATCTATGGAAGCTATGACTCTTAATCAGTGCAAACCTGAACATTATACCTTAATACAGAAGTAAGAACAGTATGCTATAACTAACTTAAAGATTTAAAACATATTCAACTTGTTCAACTGATGGAATCTATAAATACATATAATCAAGCATGTATCAAACTTCTTACTTGTTTTATTGTACATCTTGTAAAGATAGAGATGAAATTTTTAGGTAACTCTTTTGTGCAATAGACTAATCAAAAATTAACCAAACCCAAACCTTTTTGGAGTCTGCTGAGACTCAGACATATATTGTGAAAAATTGAAGTTTATGAACAATATTAAAACTTTATATTAAACTGCTAGCATCCATACAATGAGTCATTAGTTCTCAGTCAAAAGTCAAGTTATTCAGAGGCTGATAAGCACTTAACCAAGATTTAATCTTTAATCTTTGCTCTAGTTTCCAACCTTACAGAAACTAATTTAATCTGTAAATGGATATAAGCATTTCACCTGAATAGCAAACTTTTCCATAGAGAATGAATTACTGCTTGAATCTTGGCTTAATTCAGGGTTAAAGCTACCCAGACTTTGAACAACTCAGCTCAGGGGATTATGAGGTGAAATTCAGTAATTATATAATTTCAGTTGACTATTACATATACTGACAATGATGACACACTCTTGCAATACTTACCATTCTTTGGGCTCCTAACGCTGGGTGGATTTCCATTCGATACTGGTTTTGTGTAGCCCACCGCACTAGATTCTAGGGTGGTTTGTTTCGCAACTAAAAACCAACAGGAACATGTTGTTTCAAAAATTTACAACTATATACCTAGCCCACTGCCTTGGAGATCTGAATTGTTTGTATATATTAGGCTTTCTTCAAAATGCCATTTTTATAATGAATCAATATTACAGCAATATCGATCTCTTCACGAAATGCAATTAGCTTCTAGTTGTTTTTATGGTCCATAAAACTCAAAATTTATTTTTGAAAAGAAAAACATGAAGGGTTGTCCCTTTTTAAGTTTGAGCATCGATGCTTAACAATTAGTTATGTTTTACTCAGCCTAAAATATCTAAATCAAAACCTTTTTATGACAAGTAACTCAATGACAAAAACCTTTCATTACAAGACAACATCAAAGTTGCGAGCTTTCTTTTATGGTAACAGGTTGAAAGTTTCAAAAAACAAATTTAAATAATGCGTTTAACACAAATTTAAACCAAGACAAAACATTGTGTAACACTGAGCTTCTATTTTCTTTTTTAACAATGATTAAAATTACTTTTTAGTTAAAGTGCTTTACATAACACCATCAACTGATTTTAACTTGTCTTAAAACAAGTAATATTAAAAGACTTTGCAACTTCTCAAGATGAAAGATCTCAAAACATTACTTGCAATTTTTTTGTTGTTTTATTATATTGTAAATATTTTCTTGTTCAAGGTGCACATGTTGGTTTTTGTCTAATACTGTACATATAAAATAGTTTGAACAGTTCCTTGATGCTGGAATTTGTGAATATTTTACTTTAGTTCAAGATTAAGACTGAGCATGTGGCCAACAAGCTACTTTCATCAGCAATGCCATGAAACTATACAGAAAGGGTACATGTGCTAATTTGGTTCTACAAAAAGCTGATAGAGAAATACAGCTGCACGGGCTGTAATTATTCTATTGACTTATTACATATTTTAGTTGAATCCACACAGATTGTATGGGTGGATTTTCTCACAACTAAACAAGAACTTTTATTGAATTATTAACAAAAAAGTTTTAAGTTTCAAAAATTGTAAAGGTAAACTCCCTTGGTTCAAAGAAGGTCACCATCAGATAAAAACTGACACATAAAGCAAGGCACAGGATGTATGGATGAATTCTACTACTCGTTTTTTATAAGCCCATGTAAAAACTGTTAAAAAGAAATCACATATTTTACGCATTTTATTGTGTTCACTTGTGTGCCATCCAATTGCATACTTCCTTCAAAATTATTGCTCTTAAGCATCATGGTTTGTCTTACAACAATCAAATTTTGCCTCCTGTGTGTTTTAAATTAATATTTAAAGAGCTAACTAGTTTGTACTGCCTCTGAGTGAGCTAGTACTGCGCACCCTTTTTATCACCCACAACGTTAAATTAAAATCATTCTCAAAGACAGTGAACTCATTTCAAATTCTTTTCATAACGAAAGGGATCGAGCAGCTGCAACCACAGCACAAGGAGTATCAACAAAGGAAACATAAAATCAAAGAAGTAAAGAGTTCAGTTCACCTTTCCGTGATTTTGATTGGAGTTTCACTCAAGTGTGACGAAAAAACACGTAAATTGCTAGTTACACTTTGCGAACAAAGGAAACTCGCATGCACAACAATTCTCTGTACAACAATTAAGCTCGATAAAATAAGATAAAGATGAATTTTGCGCCCAAAAAGAGAAGGGATATTTTGCAAATCATGTCGATCTAAATACATTCTACGTCAATGATGCAACAACGATCGTTTCTGTGTGTTTCTTATCAATTTCTCAGATACCGACATTCAATCGAACATCTTCAAACCTCCATTCAAAGAACGACATACTACATAATAACAGTGTGACCTAGCTACGCAGCTTAAATTCTTAACACACTGGAGTTATGCTACCTTTGGGAAAATAACTTAGCAGATGAGCTGGTTTTAAAACGGTTTAGGCTTACCCAAAACAATTTCAGGGATTTAATGTAACTTAAGACAAGAGATTCAACCCATATTTTTTGGCATATACTTACCATGAGCTGGTTCGGACGACACTGAATAATGCACGGGGTGATTCAGACCCTCCAGAAGACTGTCAAGTTCTGAGAGATTCGCCCCTAAAGTTGATGTTTGGGCTGTCTGAGGGAAGGCGTCGTTTGTAGAGAGTCGATCGTTTTCAATTGCATCAAATGATGGCGGTGGAGGAACTGGCGGTGGAAGATCGGGGCTTTGTCGTCCATTCGCTTTAGAAGTCGACACGGAGGCCGAACTAGTGTTTTGCAATTCCGCCAGAAGAGCGTCTAAAAATTGAATGTTTTGTTTTAGTTTTTCCTGAACAGATAACCTTCGTGTTTTTCCAGGCATTATAAATATTGCGTTGCTTAAAAGTTTTCTAGTTGGTTGGATAGGTTAAAATAAGAACCCAATGTCTCGATGGGAAGGATTTGTCGTAAGCTTTCACATCGTACAACAAGAACACACGAGTAGTTCAGCCAATAACGTCGATAGAAGCAGAGTAACAAAGCAGCATTAATAATTCAGAAAAGCAAAGCCATATGGCCGGTAATGATTTCTGTCAAACGCGACAAATAAACAAAACTTCCAAAAACACAGTAACGTCGCTCCGCACACAAACCACTCTCTCTACGCTGTTTCCAACGAGCAACCGAATTTCAATACTCTGTCAAGTGACCTCCAATAGCATTCTAATTTTCTATCTGGGAATTTACAACTTGACAAATAGACCTCAAAGCTTTCAAAACTGGAATGTAAAAGAGCTGCTCAAATTCCCGATCATATCAAGATCGAAATGGCGATACGAAATTTTTAATGGCCAAGTGAAAAGATTGCTCAATAATAATCAATGCAAATAGAAGTCGAACATTGCCAAATAACACCTCATAGCAAGCAACCACGAATAGATGGTGGAATGTGATCTTACAACATCGTGTCAAACAGAATGGCTTTTTTAACACCGTTTAAGGGAGTGTTTGTCAAACCAACTGAAATTAAGGAGAAAGGAATATATTGTTCACGAACACTCCCCTTAACAGACACAAAACTTTGACAGCTTTCTTGTGTATATATTTACAAAGGCAGCAAAAAGTATGCAACGTGAAGTCTTGTAAACCATTATGGCGTTATTGTGATAGCTAAAGAAAACAATCCATTTTCGCCCTTTGCATCAAGAAATCTAAAATTCTCAACTATAGCATGAACAGTGGGCGCCAGAAGCCGAAGCAACTGTTCATTTTTCTGCCTGACAAATATATAGCTAGCTACCGCTTACCTAAGTCTTCCATCGTTAGATCACATTTACCAGACTTCTCCAGAATGTATAGATTAGTTCAAACCAACAGAAGAAATTGCACTATTTTGACCAATCTCCACTAAACAGGCAGCCTGTTGTTATTAAACGGACGCCAGATCTGGCGAAGTGAAAGTTAGACGTGACGGGAAATGCAACAGCACTGTTCACTTGTATCGTCGTGATCCCTCGCTCAATCTTCGGATTCTCCGAGTTTCGCCCACTGTCAGTCAATCGCATTCCGATACTAATATTGATCATAGTTTTTCCAAATATGTTCATTGTCGATTAACAGGGTGGGACGATTTGCATATATTATAACATACAGAAAATCTGTTTGTTTCCATTGAGATTAGCTGAGTGCGAGTATAGCTGCAAAGTCGAATAGCTGAATTGCCAACGTTTTTCAAGTGTTTTAGTGTACAGAAAACAGTTGACTGCTTTCGGCTGATGCTATTTTTGGCGCGAGGTACAGTATATACAAAGGATAACGCAAGTTAGTTCCCAAAATTGCAAAAGTGAAAGCGGAACGGTATCAACGTTTTCCGCGCCAAATCTCCTCCACGTGGTGTTAATCACAGATCAGGTTGCATTCTACTTCGTTATTTCTGTTGAAATAAAAACGTGAGACAAGTTCTTATCTTTATTTATGCGAAGTACGAAGATATACGTGAGCATATATTTGTTCTTAATTGACAAACTGCCAGAAATACTGAAACGAACATATGTTTCACGAACTTGGCGCTTCGAGTCATAAAAAATACTGGCTTATATGACCCCGTCATCAACGTACATACGTAACAGTGACTATCGTTTATTTTCGATACTTACAAACTGCACTTTAAACTCTTCCTTTTTTGTGGTATTGTCGTTAATTAGAATCACACAGAGTCGGAACAGAATTACATTAAAAAACTAACGAATTAAAAAATTTGTTTATGAAAACACTGACACGAAATTTGCAAAACATCAAATGACGCTCGCTTTCACATCGATACCGCCTGAGCTGGTGCAAGCCTTTCAAAATAAAACAGCTTTTTGTTGTCAGAACTCAAGTCAACAAACATACAGTATGCGACATTGCTTTGCAAAGTACTTCAGTTAGACGTAACAAATGTGGTTCGGATTTTTTTAGCAAATTTCCTACGCCGACACTCCCTGTCATGTGTACCTTCGCTGTCAGAAATGTTATTGTATCCGACATTTGTTAATATCAATTTCACTCGCCCAGGGGCATCGACTAACCGCCGTTGTTTTGTTGTGCCGATAACAACCTTGGTTTCAGACGAAAATAAAGCTTCACTTTAAAGCCTTTTCTTAACTTTTTGGTCGGTTTTATTAACGGCAGCTCGTCTGTGTAAGACACGTGTTCGAACGTGTGCGTTGAAAAAGACGTTAAAATAAAGAAGACTTATACAAATGACGCTAATGGCGGATTTAATGACCTCGTGTTGAGTTTCGCAGCTTTACTGCACGATTCGGTTTCATCTTTTATAAACGATTTGTTGCCAAATTCTCCCAACTAATTCAACCAGTTTA
>JANVCF010168517.1:0-11177 GCA_025388745.1 Hydrozoanthus gracilis
TTCAGGAGATAACTCCTGAAGATGACTTTTTAGTCAAAAACGTTTGATTGTTTGAAATTTATATTTTTAGCCTTTATTATTTTATATAACCTTTTTAAGCAATTTTAATGACAATTTGGAAATTATGTTTTTCTCCCCCAGTCAATAATTGCCCGTGTTTCTATATAGCCTAATTCGAGATATCTTCACCTTCCAGTATTGTGTTCGTAAGAGACAATACTGAACTTAGTTGAAGAATTGAAGAAACGATGTGAGTCTGTGACACGAAAGATTGAGACAGTTTCAAAGATAATTAAACCATTACTTTTCAACATCAAATAGCTAGTTTCTGCAAGATCAGCTTGACCAACTTGGACACAACAAAAATAAACTTCCTTAGATGCTATCAAAGCCGGTAGGTTTGGGCAGGAATCGTACTATTGCTACAGAAACGAAACTCCAGATTTTCCACATCTGACAGTGAAATAATAGCAAAATTCAAACAAATTTGAAGCATATGTCTTCAAAAGTTAATGCAATCCAAATTATCTTTGTACAACATTATGCAACAGTTCTTCCGTTTTGTGAAGTTTCGATAATTTGAAAATGGTAAAAAACAAAAAATTTTTATGTTCAAGTTTTATTCATAATCAGGTTTTTAGTTGACATGTTTCATCTCATTGCTGTATTAAAATCTTAAAAAGAAACAAAGTAGTTTTTCGTTTGTGATCTTTTCAGAGGCATGTGCATCAACAAACTCATCAGTTCAGGCTACAATAAACAATACTTCAAGGGAACTCAAAAAGGAGTGTCTGAGGGGGGATACCCAGTTCTCAGTACTGAAACAGTGATTTTTGTGGTCCACTTTTTTTCGATTCTCTATAATCAGAATCCTCTCGAACCTCAGCTACAACTTGAAGCAATTTTCAGCAACCATTTAATCCCTGTTGAGAGCCTCGGAAAGGCTTGGGGTTATTGGTCCGACTACATCATATATCCTATTAAAGAATTCTTTTGGCAAAGAAGCAAAGAAGTCTTAAAAAACAGTGCCTTTTTTTCTATAAAGAGACGATTAAGTTCACAAACCAACAAAATCGGAAGTACAGTTATCGTACGATTTAATATGCATGTTAATAAATGAAGTCAGCAGAACCATGTAGCCAACATAAATTAGAGCATAGACGATATAATTATGTGCATAATTGGCGGCGATTTAGTTGTCCAGTACATTCTAATTAACGCAACTAGCCTCGTTGTTGAGTTAAACTTTTAAAATAATTTGTTAAGCTATTCGAGACTAGTAGGGCTAGACAAAAGAATATTTAAACCGCGGCAGTTTATATGCAGAGGATATATGCATCACTTAGTAGTTTCAATATGTTTCCAGGGATCTTTGTCACGATTGCCTTGGACATTTGCCAATGCTTGCCGACCCAGTCTTTGCGCAGTTCTCGCAGGTATGTTCTGACTATGTGCTCTACTTATTTCCAGTACTCTACCGTTTTTATCACTAGGGGGCTGTTGGCGAGATCGGTCAAATTTAAACTGTACTGAAATACTAAAAGAGAGCTGGGACAACCCATTTTCACAACATTTTGACCAATGCTTCTCGTTGTGCCTGACATGCAGAGGATTCGACTCAGCTTTTATAAGCAATCACGAGGTGTGAGGTTAATCCGTTAGGTCTCACTGAGACAATATCTTGGAAATAAGTATAATCATCCATACTTTGCTAGATGCGTATGGTGATGCGCTTTACTACACGGGTGTGAACTAAAGCAGGCTGTTAAAAACAGAGCTCAAATTCGGTGATGTTTTTTTCAGAACTTCGACGTGTTTGTTAGTACTCTATTCTTAACAAACACAACGTTTTTTTGCCGCTTGAAGTTGTTTCCTTTCAAATTTCATTTATTGTAAACTTGCAAAATACATTCATTTTTAATGCTCTGCATCAGTCTTGCTGAAGAAAAGTTCTAACAGTATTGATCAAACGCCTAACTCCATAGTCATAGAGTTTTAGCTAACGAAAATATCTTTACAAGTTAGTTGTTGTTACAAATTGTGCTTGTGAAAAGCAAGAAGTATTAACAATCCAAGTCATTTTTGTAAGGTAGCATGACTGTGCAGTGCTTCGTTACAAATATCAAGCAAAAAACCGTGAATTTTCTTCTAAAGTAGATCTAACCAATTGTCTAACCAGAATGTTTGCTAGTCAGTTAACAACAACACAGATAGTAATGGTATTATGTTTGCAATAAACTTTCTTTGCATCTAAAAATGTCATCTTATTCAGGAAATAGGGCTGGCTTCCCTTGGCGTTTCGGACGATTGGTTGGCAAAACTTTCCCAGGTAGGAACAACTGTAAAAGATACAACTAATGTAAAATTATACAATACAAAGAAAACAAAACAATGCAATGAAATTAAGAGCTGTTTTCACACTAGAGGGCGAGAAAGTCGTCCAAATGAACTCGTGAGTCATGAAAGTGTGAGTGTTATGAACACAAATCAGGAACAACAAATCGCCTGCGTTTGCCTGTCTATTTTAGCAAGTATCATTTTGTTTTCGGACGATTTTTCGTGGACGACCAGTTTGTCAAGACGAACAAACAAACCTAAGGATGTCTTAATATCAAATTTGCCGAACAAACATTTACAGTTGAACAAGTTGCCCGTATTCAAATGATGCAAGTTACGTATTTGGCAACAAGTACGGCTGCAGTCAAAACAGTCGCTAATTAATGAACGACTTTGACGCTAGAGACTTAGGGCGCGAAAAATTTGGTCAAACACTGGGTACTTGACGGCAGCCATTTTGTTTTAATTCTCGCGCAATTCTCTCTACAATTATCGTTACCAGGTCCTTTTCACTAAAATTTATCTATTTGTACGTGAGTGGTACGTGTGATGCGAAGGCCAACACAAGACGAACAAATCGTTAGACTTCCTGCCTGTCCTTCAATGGGAAAACGGCTGCACAACTAGCCTAGACTCTGTTCAACTCTTTTCAGATTAATAAAAAGCTAAAAAAGTGCTTCTGTTTTCTGCAATGATTTAAGCTTTCAACAAGAAAATAAAAATTCTACACATGAATAAAAAACAGCATATCTTCCAGTACTCTAAAATACGTTGCCCACTGCCAAGAAGTATTTTCTAAGGGCTCGTTTACACGAATCAGGGTTGGCTGCTAACCCGGGTCAGGTCGCCAACCCGGGTCAACCCTTCTCCAGTGGAATGTCTGCAACTCTTTACATGAAGCCGTTGCCTGACCCGGGTCAACCCTTCTTGCCGGTAACCCGTTTCGACACCCAGGTTGACACGCCTCGGTGGGTTGGATTTTTACAGGTTTTTTTCCATGTAAACAAGGGTTCACTTGTCCCGGGTCCATGTAAAGTGGTGGTGACTTTGAACTAAGCTAGGTTAGAATCTTCACACCTGTTACATTGAGCATACATAAAAAATATTTCGAAATGAAATTTTACCGCGCGTTGTTTTTGCTTCGTCACTGATGGCTTCAAATTCTGGAGGTATTCGTGTTGTCGAAGGAAAAATCAAACAAACTCAATTCCACTTTCGAAGTCTTGTTCTGGCCTGGTGGACATCAACTTTTGCTTTACTTTGGGCTAACAGTAACAATCTGCTGCAATAAGATTAACAAATAGATCTACATGGAACTGCATGAGCCTAAGCGTTCAAAACAAAGTATCACAACAACTTGCTTTCTTCCTAAATACTCGCGAAAATTTCGAAACAAGTCTTTCGACGAGCGAAAGCACTAGATGGACGTGATGTGAATTAGATGACCTTAGTAAACACAAATACCAGTAGCACGCGTGTGCATCTTCAACCAGATACCAAAAGCTTTTCACTTCAATTCTTGTTTAGCTCTTTCTGTGCGAATCGGAGCCTTGGTTCAGTAAACAGTTTTTCACGGCTGCTAACTCACGCCCCTATATATTTTAGGGTCCCCCCGCATATATTAGTATGTTTTTTTTCCTCAAGAAACTTCTTTACAATATTAACCTTATACAAAAGAAGGCCGAGCCAGCAGCCGGACCAGTATTCTCCAATCTTCAAGTCAAAACACTCACACTTTACACTTTTTTCAGCTATACAACTACACGGTAGAGTTCGGTTTGACGAAGGAGGAAGGTGAGCTGAAGGCCTATGGAGCTGGTTTATTGTCTTCGGCTGAGGAACTGGAGGTAGGAAGAGCCTTTAATAACTCGGTGGCTAGTTTAACCGAGCAAAAAGAGAGAGCTTTTGAAAGCTAGTACTTTTTCTTTATCAGAACAACCGGCTGAACTGAATCGGCCCCCAAAATTTAAGAAAACACCCGATACTGAGGAATTATGGCCGAGTTCTTATTTTGTTATACGATTTTACGTCACAAAATCATGAATTCATTCGTATGATTCCTTAAAAGTTCTACTATGCTTACAACTGGAAAGTCTACATTTGGGAAAATAAAGGAAAACGAGTACACGCTTTTGATGTAAACCAATAAGTTTTTCCGAGTCTCAAATGTAATTTAAAGTTGATCTTGAAATGAAAAGCGAGTACACCAAATACGTATGATTATGTATATTTTAAGAAAATTTTAAAATAATTTGAGGCAAGAACCCTAATTTAAGAGCGTTGGGTCTTTGCCCAAAGTCATACATTCTTATTTGTATATAAGCACGATAGTTTGCCTAGAATTGAAATATCCATATAAGATAAAAAATTTCCTTTGGCTAATTGTATTGTAATGAAGGTCCGAATCAAGTTAACCAAAAATGTTCGTTTGCATGTAGTTTCTTGAATTGCTAACCAGTTTAACCTCTTGGGCTGCAGAATTCTTTATCGGAAAACGGAAAAAAGTTGCCTTTTAAAGCAGAGGAGACGTGCATGTACGACTATCCATTTACCAAATTCCAGAACTTCTACTTCGTCTGTGAAAGTCTTCCGAGTTTGAAAGAAGAGATGAGGTAAGTTGATTTGCTTAGCCATTTCAGCACGAAAATATCTCGATTTATTTCTGTTAATCAACTATCAACTAGTACAGGAAGCTATGCTCCAGTTAGCAGTCCATGTTTGTACTGTCACACTGATTTGAATTGTATTAGCGTCGCAATTTGCAATACTGCGTTGTCGCAATTTGTAATAGCGGTTGTCGCAAATTGTAACAAAGTAATTGTTGCAATTTTTCTAGTTTTAATTTGTCTTTTAAATTTGTCTGATGATTTACATTTACGTTTTCATTAAAACGCAAAGTATTTTTTCTAGTTTTAATTTGTCTTTTAAATTTGTCTGATGATTTACATTTACGTTTTCATTAAAATTTCAGGGAAGGGAAAATTTGCAATACTGCGCTGTCGCAATTTGTAATAGCGGTTGTCGCAAATTGTAACAAAGTAATTGTTGCAATTTGTCAGTTAATAGCACCTTGTATCGTCGCAACTTGTAACAAGTTATTGATGTTAAATGCTTTGTCTGGGTTCATCTTTTTCTCAAATGCAAAGAATTTTTTCTAGTTTTAATTTGTCTTTTAAATTTGTCAGATGATTTACATTTACGTTTTCATTAAAATTTCAGGGAGTTCAACGCAAAGATTCCACGACCTTTCCGCATTCAATACAACAAAAAAACTCAGGATGTGGATGTCCTTGATCCGGAATGTCCCCAAAGATTGTTCTTGTAGACTCAAAAAGTTCACGATTACTAAAAGTTACCGGACACTTCGATCGTGCCTGAGACATTTCCTGTCCACATCTTCTTTAAATAATGATTTAAACAGAAAGACATCAAAATTGCGTATCTCACTGGAAGCTATAGATTTATTTGAAAGTTATGTAGAAGTTAACAACTTATACGAGCTAAACTATGTTGTTAAGAATATCGAGCTGTTGCATGCCGTTCGCTCTTCTCGCCCCACCAGTGTCTTTAGTTTTCATCTTTCAAACCTTGTTTTTATCTTCGTTTGTTTCAGAATGCTTGTCAAACTATAATATTCAGTTCCAAGCGCTAAAAATAGAGATAGAGTATCATCGTAGATTTCGTTTGACCTCGAATTATCAATTCTAAACATCGATAAGTGGAGCCAAACTCTTAAACTGTTTATTGACAAGACTCAAATGCAACTGAAGGTGAAAAAAAAAAAAACCCGTTGACCAACAGCGTATCCATATAAGAAAGGCGCGAAGTGTCTGGTAACCCTAGTGTGAGTACTCATAGGCCCCGTCCACACGAAGACGATTGTAAACGCAAACGCTAGTAAACGCAAACTTTTTTATGCGTTTAGACCTTCCGTCCACACGAAGACGATGAAAACGCTCACCGTAAACGCAAAAATTTGAAAACGTTCTCCAAAGTGGATAAATTTGAAAACACCGTTTATGTGTCTTCGTGTGGATGGCCGTAAACGTATATTTTCGTAAACGCTGACGTCATATGTCAGCGCCAGTCTCTTTTATCGAGTGCGTTTCCAACATGGGCATGTGCGTTCGGTGAATGACATCGTTTTATGCGTTTACGAGCGTTTTCGAGTGGACGGAGATAAAAATATGCGTTTACTAGCGTTTGCGTTTACAATCGTCTTCGTGTGGACGGCGCCATATAGATTAAAAGAAACTGCTACGAGCTTTCAGAGTTGTATAGATGGTATAGAAAAAGGTGTAACTTCCTATAAAAAGAGTGATGATCACGAGACCCGTGAAATAATCGTTCGAATATTAAACGCCGCATCATTTCCCATGTGTTTGTAAATTTACTGATAAGGCTGTATAACGTAATGCGGTCATAATGTTTCGCTTTTAAAACGTTTAAAACAATTTTATGGAGTACACATTTTTCTTTTGAACTGATTTGCAATTTTTGAGAAAAAATAGCATCCAATTGTTTTAAACAAGGCAGTATAATTTAAAAGACAATACTTTTTGTAAACTGGCAAAAACTACGGTTCGGCGACACCTTGACGCCATTATCAAGGGAAACTAAAATAATTATTTATAAGTAACTAAAAATATTCTTGTGTGCGATAAATTTTGCCTTGGTATACCTTTTTTGTTACCAACAAGAGCGATGGTGCGTTAGCAAGTTTACATGAAGAGTAAATAAAGGATTAAAAGTATCTGGACTTCCTATAATGTTTGATAAATCATATTTCATTTAAGAAATGTTCTGTCGGTTAAACGAGTACCAGCCATACATGGACCGCTTAGGTGTGTGTAAATGTGTTGGGTCCGCTGGGGGTAAACTGATCATTGTAAAGCACCTTTGAGGATACTCAAGTGGAAAAGCGCTTTACACGAGAGATGCGCCAGTACACTATTAGTAGCTATTTTGCTTTCAATTTAATAATAATAATAATATATATATATACAAGTTCTCCACTCGGGGCTTTTCAGAACCTGTTTACAAGTATATACAAGGTCAGTCGACAGTTGAGGGTCTTAGAAAGTCCGCTAGAGCGGCTCACATTTTATGGCGCAACTAGCAGCCGATAAGAAGTGCCCTCAGTGGGAAACAAAAACAGGCCACAACACCGGGATCACCCTGCTCTTTGCGACAAGTGTATGGGTTCTTTTAAGTCCCTCGATAGAAGGAGCGAGAGAATGGACCTACGGCTTAACGTCCTTATCCGAGAAGACGCGAAGGTCCAACCGTTTGCAGATGTTAGAGCAAAGGCAGCACCTTCTCCTCAGTTGTTTTAAGACCATGAGTGAAGGTCCGGCACTGGGAATCGAACCCGGGCCTCCTGCACGAAGGACTGGCGCTAATCAGTGTGTTTGTTGTTTTAAATTATCGTCGTCTTATGTTTAAAGGCCTATTTACACAAGCAGTTTTTCCTTGACAAGTTGACAAACTTTTCTTGTCAAGTCTGAAATTTGCTCGTGTAGACGGACAACGAAGAAAATGTCGCAAAGATATGATGCCCAGGCACAACTGAAAACTTGTCAAGAAAAACTTGCTCGTCGTCTACACGAACAAGGAAACCTTCAATAAAAAATTGTAAAGAAAATCTTGTTGATCATTTGCACGAGCAATAAAAATTGTCAAATAAACTTGCCAAGTAAAAACTGCTCTTGTAAACGGAGTTTAAAGGTGCCGACGTTGCTTCGTTGGAGCAAGGAAGGCTGACACTCGAAACCGCCAAGACCTTAAAAATCCTGACGGCGATGTTTTAAAAATTGCTACCGAAGCGAAAACTTAAAACTAGTCTAACAAATCGTTATTGTAGTTAAGTCTGTATATTTTACTCTTCAGTAGACTTTTGGTACCGGTGTCAAAAATAAATTTCGCGAAGGATCTTCAATTCGAAGACAGAATGCCTGTTTTAGAGCTAAAGCCGCTGCGAAAACTTTTTAAGTTCATTAGATTCGAGGGATGAAGCAGAATATTGGAATATGAATATTCGCATAATTTTGGCCTCAGAAAACGAATTAATTTATTCGCATAATTTTGGCCTCGGAATATGAATAAATTTTACTATTTTGACCTCGGATTATGAGTATTAGGCCAGCCAGGCCAGGGAATATGAACATTTGGAAAATATTCCGAAATGAAGATGAATATTCTGGTTTAAAATATTCCACTTCATCCCTCGAATGAGATATGTGTGATGTCAAACAAAGAACACTCTTACTTTTTTAGTCAACTTCATATGGTAATGGGAAGTTCATATGGTTTAAAAAACTCCTTAGTTATACTAGTATATATAGATCAGGTTTGAATCCTTTGAAACCATGTGGCGTCATAAATCGCTGTCGTATGTTTTGAATTATATTCGCACTGAATGCACTATTTTGAAAGCTGATTTCACCTACTTCAAGTGAGTGAAGACAAATAACAGGAAAATGGTCTCGTGGAACTAACAGGATTCGAACAATTCAAAGAGCGAATCCAACTACTTCGAGCTTGCCTCTGTCGTTTTTGTATTAGATCAATTAAAGGTTGAATTAGGAATCATGCATTACTTTGGAAGAAACTAGCTTTAAAAATAAAACAAAAATAAATAAATAAACCCAAAATAGCACTGATAATACGGGCCTGCGCAAAAGCCAAAAATTCTGCGACAAAAACTCGGCTGACGGCATTTCCTGTGACCACTATGTATTTTGGTCGATTCAATCTCTCTAGTCTATATCATTTGAACTTAGTTTGAAGTGCTATCCTACAAGATGTGTGGTCAATGAATAAAAAAAAAAATTCAAACCAGCATAGAAATGTAGGGTGAAATTAGAACGAAACTAAAGCCAATTCAGCTTTTTGATTATCTTGAAAGTCTTAAATCTAATTAAAGAGCAAATTTGAGTTGCCAAGCATTTAAAAATATGCGAATGTATGTATTCCCTTGTCTTTTTTTTTTGACCGGCATTGAACCTTGATGGCTGCCGCATTAACTGCCCGGCATAATGTTTTCGAACTATAAGTTCGGCTCTGTTTCCAAACGGGCTCTTTGTTAGTTTTAGTGGCTGAAGATGAACTACAAAGTTCGAAAACGTCAAGATAAACTTTTACTAAAACGAAATTTACCGTATTTTAAACGCTACTTTGTAAACATTTGAAACGAATGAAAAAGTAAAACGCATTAGTGTCGCACGTCAACTTAGTTTGCAGTTCCATGCTTCAGTTCTGACACAGAATTCAACTCGCAGTTGCAATTTGAAGAAACGTCGCTCATGAGTCAGGGTGTTGGTATTACCAGCTAGTTGCTTTCCAGGGTTCAACTCGTATAGGTAAAACTGAAATAAAGTTGTAGAATACCGCGCTAATTGGAATAAAATGTTTATTTGAATACATGTGGTTGATTTTGGGATAGTCACATCTTTGAATGCCTATAAATCTTGTAATCTATGCCTTTGGCCTTAGTCACGCGCATCACGCAGCCGTTCCTTGACTCATCCTCGATAAGCTGCACGACGCCCTCTGCCACAAGTTCAGACCTGTAAGTGTAACAAAAGAATATAAACTGATATAAAAGAAGGAAATAAGTGGTGTAAATCTACCGAACTACGAAGCAGAACACACCTACCAGTTAGGAAGTAGTTCATGGCTATCGTGCAGTGTCTATAGGCCGGCGCACACGTGAGATAAAGAGCTGAACTGTTTGCTCGCGAGGCTGTTTGCTCAGCTTGTTCAGCACGTGTGCGGCAAAATTTTAGTGATATTCGAGCTCGCGAGGAGAAAACTCACTTAAATTTTGCCGCACACATGCGGAACAAGCTGAGCAAACAGACTCGCGAGCAAACAGCTCAGCTCTTTACCTCACGTGTGCGCCGGCCTTATCGTGTTATGGAAGCACGCAGAGAAGCACATTTGAGTAGCGCGAGGCGGAGCCTAGTACTTCTCTAGTGTTTGGTCAACTTTCCGCGTGCACCCACAACGAACTATTTCTTTCCGGGCATTCAAGAGCTTAAAAAAGCAAAAATTTCAACCGTCTGATACAACTGTCCAGAAAATGACTAAGCTCGTTCCGTGCGCTTTTTTTCTGGACTTCTAGAGAGAACCCTGGGGACGAGGTGGCTAGTGCGTGACTACTTCAGTTCATTTACCTGATGGAAGCCTGACTCAAAAAATTAGCTGATCTCGAAAAGGAAAAACAAGTCCACTTAGTTTGATTAGATACGTAATAAACTATTTGCAAGCGTAAAATTATCCGAAGGCGAAGGGTCTCAGCCTATTATTGCACTCAAGCGTCGCAGTTTATTCAGTAGACAATTGACACAACCCGACTACCAAAAAATGGTGAAAGCTTGTTATCTAGCCCCGATACAGTTACAAACCTTAATAAACCCATATCCTTGATCTGTTCGATGCCTGCTCGTGGAACGAACTCGCTCTGAAATCCTTCGCGAACCATTGGTGTATCAGTGAAGGACGGGCAAATGCAGTTAACACGGACTCCTTCCTCCCTCTCAAGCATCTAATAAATAAGGTAAGACACAACAAAATTTCAACTTACTTGAATCTTTTATTTTTCGGAGTGTTTTCTAGTCACAAAACATTACAGTGCTCGACGGTTAGCGTGTTCGACTCGTAATCCTAGGGTCGCGAGTTCGAGCCCCGGTTAGACCGTTGTCTTGTGTCCTTGAACAAGACACTTTACACGACCAGACCAATCTGCTTAACTAGCTATTGTCGTTTTACTTGCGTAACTTTTCACTCCCGAAAAAAGATGTTGTAATCTATCTGCACTCTCCTCAAGGAAGATGGGG
>JANVCF010168850.1:9403-21986 GCA_025388745.1 Hydrozoanthus gracilis
TCCTGTTTGTGACCAGCAAGTTGGACCTGCAATCTAATTACTTTTCCTTTTTTGTTCTGTTTTTCAGCTGGACCAGCAGGTTTTCCTGAGGTTTGGTGGGCTAGCTTGAGTGAGGGTTCAGTTGAAGGTGGTGATGAATTGGGTCTCATTGGTAAAAAGTTTCAAACTGGTAAGTACAGTTCAGGCTTTTCATTCCTTTTTTCATCAAAGAGAAGTAACTGTAAGAGATTCTTGGCATTCCTCAGTTCTAAATGTTTCTGTCTTCGCTATCATGCAGGTTTTCGTGTGAGATTCTATGGACAAATGCCCTCTGGTAAGAGCTCTGTTTCATTTAAAACAGTCTATGTTATTGCAGTATTGACAGAAAGGTGACAAAGAGAACTGTTATTTTGAAAAAACTGAAATCTTTTTGACGTTTTTATTAGCTTTACAGTTCAGGTAACTTGCATCAAGACTAGCTCTTTTTTAGAAACTATTTTTCAAAAACTGTAACATTCTCTTAGTCACTTTATTCTGCTCACTACTTTGCATGGTTTATTCTGGTTTGTATTTACTTGAGGTTAAGCACTCGCACTGAAGATCGAATCATTTCAAAAGAGCATTTTTATGGTTTGTTTGCATTTAATTTTAATTTTGTCATTTTCATGACTGTGTTCTTTTGTCTGGAGAATTAGCATTATTCTTTTGATTTGGGACTCGGAAATAAAAAACAGGAAGACACTCACTCATGGAAATTTTTGATAATAAAAAGTGAAGTTTTGTTTTCAAATGTGTATGATTCTTTGTGTGCTTGCTTTGCTTCTTCTTTAGACCAGAGTACATTGATGTATGTATTTTTTATATTCTTGTTTTTATGCTATTGTTTCTTCACTTGCATGCCTCTGATGAATTTTTTTTTTCTTTTTTTCGCAAACTTGAGTTTTGTAAGAGAATATGTTTTAGTTCTGTTGAAATAAAGAAAAGAAAAAATGGTAAAATGAAACAAAGTTCTTTTGACAGAAGTACTCATTGTTTGGCAAGGAGTTGATACTGAATTCTAGCTTTTAATTTGCATCAATCATGTTGCTCGGTGTGGTTTGTTGTGTGTTTTTTACTGCTGGGGAAATACAATACAATAGGAAATACTTTCTAACTTGGGAGGTTGTGATGTTCTGATGTTTTTGAAAGTTAGCATTTTTTTTTTGGCCTAAAACTCTTGTACAGCTAGCTCTTCAAGGTTGGCAATAAGAAACAAGAAATAATCAGAGTTTCTTCAACTGCACAGTTTCTTCATAAAAACATGTCAGTTGTAAAGTAAACAACTTTAACTACCCGAGCAGTACTGGTTGAAAGCTTGAGGCATGCAAGTTCTTTGAAATTGTGGAGAGGTGCTAGCACAAATAAATCACAGAGTGCAAGCAGGACACATAGAGATGTTTGTGCATCCTGGTTTGTTTCCAAGAAAATTTTCTAAAAAATTAAAAAGAAAAAAAGATTGGAGAAACTAAGAACTAATTAGGTGAAGTTGGTGTGCCCTGAAGTTCTTTTTTTTCATAAAGAATCAAAATTATTTTGAAACTTTTGATGAAACAAACACTGTTTCTCTGGGATTAATTTGTACTATTTTATGTTAAGTGATTGGGAGGGCAAGGGTTTGAAGTGTTTAATGTCCTTCTTGTAGTTGCGCTTACAGAGGTGATGCTCAAAGGCCATTGCTCACACATTGGTCATTATGAACAGAGTGGAGCTATTTCCCTAAGTGCAAGGTCTCCGATTCAGTAGATTTACTCCTGAATGACAGCTCAGCTTTAGAGACCATTTTGCTTGGTGGAAATAGTTGTTCTACGTTCATCAAGTCTGCTTCCTTCCCTGTTAGTTGAACTTCACTCAAATTGAGCCAATTGAATAGCATATTTGTAAGACTAAAAACATACCAACTAGCTAGTATCAGTTCTTGTGCTTTTTTGACAAGAGTTTGTTTTTTTTATGAAGAAAATAAAGTTTTTGTGTACCCAAATTGTCCAAAAATCAGCTATTGGAGCTAATGCTAAAAGTACACATACAATTTTGCCGTTAATGTTTTTAATTTTGTTTCCGTTATTTTGATACATATACATTGATTTACAAGAAACTTTCTCCATTTAAAAAAAAATAACACAAAAATAGAAAAATAGTAAAACCTATAGACAGAAACTTGTAATGAGGTAAAAAACCTTTCAAAGTTGAGGAAAACAACTCAAAAAATTACACAAGGGAAGCAGACTTTTGTGCCATTTTTTTTAAGGCACTTATTCAAATTATAAGAAACTTGAAAATTTTAGTTCCAGACACAGTAGTTTTGTCCTCTACAAGTGTTTCAACTAGAATCAAAAGAAAGAAGTGTCAAAATCTTCAAGTGAACTACTTTTCAAAATATTTTAATTCTGCAAGTTTAGCTTTTCTTTTGGTTTTACACCTTTGTGCTTTGATCATTTGGATTTTGCAATACTGATTTTTCTGAAGTACATTGTCAGATGGTTTGTCAGTCATTTGTGACTTGTCAGAAAAAGCCATAAATGTACTTGATAGAATACATCAGTTCAGAAAATGAAGTCAGTCAGGGGGATATCCCATTAGGTCATTTTAAAGTAAAATATGTTTAAGTTTGAGTGGGGAAAAGAAAGGAGTCTGATTTGATTAGTTTCTTTGAATTTTTAAACTTTGCTTTATTGTTTTTTCTTTCTTTTTAATTTTTTTTTCGTTTTTTTTTTTTAAATAACCAGAAGCAAGGTTTTTTTTTTCAAATTAGGTTTTTGGTTATGGACAGTGAATTGTTCATCTTTTGCTATTATTTTTTTTTTGTTTTTTTTTTTAATTTTGAATTGAGTGTGAATTATCTGAGTGCTATTTTTTGGGATATCTTCCTGACTGCAGCTACTTTTGCTTATCAATGTGTGAGCAAGTGGAAAGGAGATAATTAATCAACCCTTCATTACAGTGGAAGGCAAATATTGCGCATGAATTTTTTGACTTGGCACGGTTGAACAGTGAGACAACTTTTTGTCTTTTTAAATTTCCGACTCTACTTCAGTGTGTATCTCTGTTAGTGTGCCCTAGGGAAGTCAAACTGTCTTGCCCCTGGCAGTGCAATAATTTTCAAAGTTTCAATAGATGGAGTCTCAATTTTCAGTTTTGAGTGAAATTTGAACAAAACCTAGAAAATGAGTTAAACCAATAATTCATGTTTCAAAGGAATTTGTTTTCCTTGCATCAAGCCAATATATCTGTTTTTTCACCCCAGAGAAAATATATATATTTTTTTTATTGTCAATTTAAAACCAGAACTAGAAGTTACAAACAACATCTTCCCTAGGGAACATTTACTTTTGTTTGTGTACCAGTTTTAAGCTGAAAGCACTCATGTTCTTCAGTTGAACTACAAGGTTCTAATTAGTAGTGCTTACAGCTTGAAACAGATTACTCTACCTACCTATGAAACTTTTGGGCCATTTTCAAACTCTAAAATTTGATAAGATTTTAAGTCTCAGTGCTGTTTGGTTTTAATTTGAAAATGTCCAAGAGGTTCATAACTGCTTTCTGGCAAACCAAACAGATAAAAATGCAATAAGGATTACTGTACCACAAATGAACGCTGTCTATGCAGACTTTGCTGAGGGGTTTTAAGTTATATTTTGCAAAAATTGTATTAGTTGACAGGTGTAGCGATGTGGTAAACAAACTGTTCTGATTTGCAAATATTTGACTGGTTTGCCAGTAGCCAGCCTTTTTAGACTTGGCAGTTTTTAGATATGTGTTAAAATGAGGTAAATCAAATCCAACTGAACTGGGACTGGTCAGTGAGTCTTTCTAGGTTGTAGTTGCCTTGTTCGTAGTATTTTGAAAACACAACCCTCCGTTCTCTTGTTTGTTGAGAAATAGTCTTTCCCTTTTTGAAGATTTGCCAATTTGCTGCGGTTTTGCAATTTAATCACAAATATGGAAACAATTTGCTTTTAATACTGGCATATTGCAGTTCAAAAAAGAATCTTGAGGATTCCTTAAAAAAAATTTTTTTCAGTGTTTGGACCAAGTTTTAAATAAGATTTTTTTTCTCAAACAACAGCACTTTTAAATTTCTTACTTGGAAGTTAGATTTTGAAAAGATGGTCTTTCATTAACAGATAACTTAAGTTAAACTGTACTGCATAAAATTTGTTTTAGTTATTGTTATTTTGTTCTAGCAGACACATCATTTTGGTCACACTTTCCTTTTAACCGTTGCTGTTCAAGTTTGGCCATGGATACAGACATTGTTTGTTAAAAATTGTATCATAATTCTGTAGCCTTGGACAGTTATTTTATTTCAGTTTTAGGAGGAGAGTGTGATCTAAAGTGGTAAAACAGTCAGTTATGTTCAGCTTTGTGTTGCAAGTTTTCTTGTACTCCTGTAGAAAGTCTTGTTTTTCTCTGCTTTTTGCTCTTTTCTTGTCGACATTTCATTGTTTGTTATAATTCAGCAAAACTTATTGACTATAAACAAAGCCCTGCTTGAAAACTTCTTTTTTAGAAAAATTTATTTTCGATTACTTCTTTCTGCCATGTTTATTGATAACCATTGATTCTCCTGACCATGCTTTGGAAATTCTCCTGGTAACATCAGATCTGTTTTTACAGATATAGCATTCCCAACAGGTTTAGCCATTGATGCTTGCTAATGGTGATTAATCATTAGAGCCTTACATACCAGTGGTTTGGAATAAAAAGTGCCAAATTCACAAGAAGTTCCAAATCTCCCGGAAAGACAATAAGTCTGTTTTCGATAATAATTGTCAAAATTGTATAAGTTTTGGGGGGAAAGGGGTTTAGGGTTCACACTTCTGGTCAATTTTTAAACTTGTTGAGTTCTACACATTTAATGTCAATATAAGTAAAAGAAGTAGATTGAGTCAGGGCTTTGTTACAAGTCCAGCTGTAGTCCAGAGCATTAATAGTTACACATCACTGCCAGTCCTCAGTTGCAGTTGAGAACAATTCATTTGCTTGACTGAGCAATCACGGCAAGGTGCAATTAAACAATTCAAGTCTTTCACAGATTATAAATGTTGCAGGAAGATTTTTGCAGAGCACTGCATGTGATGTTCAGGAAAAGCAGTGAAGTTGTTTGTTAATGGTTATTCAGAAATGTCCACATTTGTTACTTCTGAATTATAAGGATTAGATTTGCTTCTTGCAGGTGAATCATGGGAGAAATTTGCAGAAGTTGACAAAAGCAAGTCACATCAGGTATGTCCTTGTTTGTTGATTTTGCTATATCCTTTAGCTTACAATAACTAGGTATCAATGCTTGACGAAACCAAGAATTTTGTTTTTAAAATTTGATCTTGTCGTAAGCCGAGCTCTGCCTCTAATCCTGGAGTGTTGTAGTGTTCAGTCCAGGGCTAGTTAAAGACTCATACTTTATACTTAACCCTACAGAAACCTAAAGATAGTTTTGGTGGTGTAGTTATTCAAATTGAAGTTGATGTGTTATTTTTCACTTAAGAAAGAATTAGAGGTTGGGTCCAGGAAAAATTATTCTGTTACCCTAGTAAACCCCAGGTATTTTGTTTTTATCAATAAGTATGAAACATGTAAAAAGTAAAAACCTTTTTTTTTTCTTTGTATCTTATTTGCCCTACAAAATTCTAGTTTCTTTTACCAAAACGTAAATGGTAATAGATGTTCTAGTCATTGTTAAATGATAGTAGGCTTTTTTAGCACTCTAAGTAAACAGAACTCCGATTTTTACAGGTTCCTCTTCTTTCTTTAATGTTAGTTTGTTATTTTACCTTTTTAGGGTGCAGCAGTGTTGCATGTGCCACCATTTTGTGACCAAAACCTAACTGATCCTGTCACGGTAAATGTGGAAGTTGTAACAGGTTCTGAACGAGATCCTAAGTGTAGTGATCCCATTGAGTTTACATACAAACCAAGGGTTAAAGGGGAACAACCTGAAGTAGTGAGTTTACCTATGAAAACAACTGGACAGGGCAATAATGGTATGGGGGAAATTTGGACAACTTTAGTGGGGGGACTGAAAACAATGACTGCTGTTCAAAATGGATCTCTGGTTGGAAGCCTGACTAACACATCTTCAACGGCAAAAGCTTCAGCTGCTGTGTCTTCTGCATCAAGGCTAAATTGCAGTGAAGGTGAGTGACTTGCAACATCTTTAAATACAACCAGACTGCAAGTCCTTGGGAATAACATTAAAAATGCCAGATGTAAGTACTAGGACTAGGACTCCTTGTTGCTGCTAATTTGGGAAAAAGCATTCGATAGATAGAATCAATTCTTTTAGATCACCAAAGCCCTAAGGGAATTAGCTTTTGAATTTTTAAAAATGCTAATGTGAGAAAACATTTGGAGTCATCAAGAATCACCTGGCTCTGTGCCCATGGGTTTTTGTAAACACATGCTTTTCGCATTTGTTTTTGGCCTTAAAAGTTTTTTTTGTACTGTTCAACAATATTGTAATACGTGTTTATATCTATAGTTATTCCTTGTGTATTTCTTTTGTTGTTCTGCCTTTTTTGAGGCAGATCATTTCCCAAAGTGAGAAAGTTAATAACTCTGGTTTGTTTAACAAAGCATTTTAAGAGCCTGCTGTGAAGAACGCTAGCATGTTTTTGCCAAATTTGTCATTTTTCAACATTATTTTGTTTACTAACTTGTTTGCTCATTTGACACCTCCGAGACACTGGAGCCACAATTTTTCAATCCATTTATATGGTTTTCTCCCATGTGAATGTTATCACAGTACTTTATTTCTTTCTCATTCATCTTGGTTTCAATGTCATCTCTCTGTTGGTATGTTTCCATATTTCTTGTCCGAATTTAATTCCAGTCATCAGGGTTTTGGTTTTTTCTATACGAACCTCAAATTCTTTAACAAAGTTTCCACAATGTGTATTCTTTCCTTCTTTCTGGGTACTGGTTAATTTATATATGTAAGTTGTTTGGTGGTATTTGTTTGTTGCTGAAATTACTACTTTCATGTAAATCTTCTTGGTACTTGATTATTTTCTTCAAAATAATTTTATGGAAGTTATAATCAAGAGTTTCATTCCCAGAAAGTTAACTATCTTTTAACACAATTAAAAGCAAGCTTTGTGGCCTTATGTTTATTTCAAAGAATGATTCTGTTTTCTCAATTATACAATACATGCTTATTTTTTAACAATTCTTTTTTCAGATTGGAAAGCCTTGTGTTTAGAGGCGAGACATCTTTACCAGATGGGGGAATTGACGTTTGAAAATATCCTGGTATGTTGCTTTTAATACTGTCGGCTTTGTTTTTGCATTTGAAAACAGTTTTGCAGTTGCTACAGTCATCAGCTTTTATTCTACCAAGTTGTTTAACTGTTGTCATTTGTGTTTCAGGCCTTGGTTGGTTTCATTGAAAGACAAGACACAGTTTTGCTTGAAGCTTTTCGATCATCAAGAAATTCGGGTACACAGACTGAGTGCAGGACAAAATTCAAGCAGTACTTATCTGGCTTATTACCAAAAGCATAATCGTGATTAATCAACATTTAGTACTTAGAAATTTGTAAATATATTTATTTTGAAAATTAGATAGTTTGTTAGTAAAACTAAAAGAATTTGCTGTTAATTTAAAACAGTTTTCAAGTTTTCTCAATTGGTTAAAACTGAAAACTGTTAGGTTGCTAATTTATAGCGCAAACTGTTTTCTGTGAAAATACCGTCTTACTGTCTTGTATTAAGCCACAACATTTAGCTTCATAGGAAGACAGGTAGTATCTTCAGAACATCAAACTGGTAGTTGTATAGAGAGGTAGGGAGAATAGAAAGAACATAGTCTGTAGTCATTGTATTACACTTTTGAAAAAATGCATTTAGGTATAACTTCAGCTGAGAATTGCAGGAAAGATAGTGTTAAGTAAAGTAAAGAAGTTGTAACAACTTTGAAGAAATTGTATATTATGTAGCAAATGATGGTCCTACTTAGAGTTCACCCTGGTTATGACTCCCAAACTTCCTGTCAGTTTTGGTGAGGATTAACCCCAGGGGGTATTACAAGTTGGTCATTCATGTCTTACCGTATTGTAAGTTACATAGCTTATTACTGTGCTAGACTAATTTGTTGTAGAAAAGAACCTGCAGTGCAAAACTATCTAGAGCTAGAGAATGAACTACTTATACTTAATGTTACAGTTTGCTTAATTTGTTTTTCAGTTTTGAAAAAAAAATGTACAAAGTATGTAAAGAGCAACATATTCATGTAAATTATTTATAAGATATAAGTTTATTTGCTAAAAATACAAGTTTGGAAAAAAATTTATAAGAAGAAAGCAACTGTGAGCCTTCGTCAAATCTTGGGAACAGTCCTTTGGAATTTGGGTTAGCCTCGTTCTGGTTGATTTTTTTTGTTCCCTGGATTTGACGAGTGGACACTTTCAAGTTTCCATAAATTATGTTATTTTTAGAAATTAAAGTTCTTGAAAAGATGTAGTTGTGGTAGTCACTTTCTGTTATTGTGTGTTTGCTGGCAATAATGGATGTGATGATTGAACATCAATGGGATTTTGAAGTGATGACAGAACAAACATTGTTTTTGGCAAGTGTCTTTACCTCCCATTTCTTTTGTCAACAAACGTCTAAATATCCCTTGTAATTAAAACAAAAACTGTCAGATGATGATTTGTAAATGTAAATAAATTGGCCATTGTATTGATAATTGTAATAACGATTTGTAATCAAGACAAATAATAAAATTTTATTGATAAATGAACGCTGTTGTCTGATTGTCTCAGTTATTTAGAAGAGTTTTACAAAAAACCATCGTGGTAGTGGAAATCAAAGTCGTAATAGTAGTAGTCGTCACAGTCGTAGTTATCCTAGTGGTACTCATAGTTGTACTCGTAGTCGCATTGACATTGTATTCGAAGTGGTAGTCGTAGAGTATACTGCACTAAATCGACTCTTTGCACAGATCAATTTTATTTAAAACTCTGCACAGTGTTTACGAAAAACTGAGCTGAGTATGCTATTAGTTACGTAACTGTTGATATTGGGATTGCAAAAATATAACGTGCACAAAAAAGGCATGTCTTGGGGCCATTCACCGATAAACCATCTCTGGATTTGGGGGGGATTAAGTACGCTTTTCTTTTGTAAAGCCAGTAGAAGCGTCTTCTGTCATTAACGCAACGTTTTTGTTGGTTTTGACTGTTTTCGTGGTGTAGTTTTTTCCTCGATCAGTTTGTGATTAATTGCTGCATATCCCCTCGGGGTGCAGAGCCTAACAGCTTGTCGTGGAATTGACCCGTTTATTTCCGTTCTGTGTTCAGTTATAGACTTCTGTGGGGCTTGTCAGAAGAAAACATCGTAAACCGTAATTATCATCGGCTTTCGGCTGGTGATAGTCCGAAATATTTCGAACCGGCTCGCGTTTCTAAAACGGTAAGCGGTGTGGGTGGGAAAGAATTGCTATGGCCGAAGGCTTTCAGCGGTGTGGTTACTGTTGGCTGTTGTAAAAATTTATTCTGATTTTAAAAAGTTTTGCTTTCAAGCTGGACTTTCTCATCGCCGAAAGTCTGTAAACGGCAAACAGGGCTATCCTGTCAAATATACACTTTCTGGCCCGTTGCGACAACAAAATATTAACCGAGGCAGTGTTTGGCCGTGCGAGCGCCAACACGCGGGGGGAATTCTAGGTGGCGGGGGGACATAATTCCCGGAAAAGTATTGAAATTAGAATTGGAATTGCTTGAAGTGCACCAAATTAAATCAGTACCAATGTATTCCAGATGCACAAGACGTGCATGTTTTAACCGAGCGACTCGTTAGGTTAGAAAAACGCTGAGGAGAAAAATCGTTGAAGAAAAATGAGCCGCGACTTTTTCCAACTCGTTACACAGACTGTATTGAGTAGTAACTACACAGAAATCTTCGCTTTGAAATATAATGCCGGCTGTCGAAATAGAACCTTGCAGTCGCAGTTCGAAAAATTGGCGGTAAAAATGGTGTAACCGAAACTGTGTATTTAGATTACTTTTGAAAATGCTTTATGTAAACTTGGTCTAAAATATTTCAGTTCTTTCAAAGTTTTTACCCAAACAAGTGCCTGGCTCGCCCGTCAAGGTGGCTACGGGTAGGAGCCTGACTTGCACTCAAAATAGAAACAAATACTTAAAAGAACATAAAAATGGTGATTTTCCGTCAGTACTGACTTTGGGTTTTTATCTCCCAAGATTGTAGATTTTCTGACCCAAATCAGTGCTGCACGTCCAGATTTGAATCGAAAAAAAACCTTTGGCAACTATATTTAACAGAGTTCAGACGCACGACGGAATTTTAAAATGGTCTCGTGTCCAACTCGCATACACCGTAGTTTTTCTATCAAGCGACCTCTCCTGCTAGCAAGACCCTTCCCCCTTTATGGAGCCAGAAAATTGTTAAGCCCTCCCCCTTCTAAAATAATGAATAATCAGCCTAGGGTGTACTGTACAAAGAGGTTTTCCACCTGTGGAAGTTTAGCTTACCTTCACAGTTTACTAGCCAAGCGTTTTATGGGCAAAAACTCGAACTTTTGTTCATAAACTGCTTGTTGGTCTATTTAAAGAAAGCTTTTTTAGTATTGCAAGACTTGGCAACTCTAATAAAATTAAAAACTAACGATTGTCATGCTTCTCGTGTGTGCGGAAGATTGGCGAACGAAAGATAAAGAAGAGTCACTTCAATGATATTCAGTTGAGCTCGATAAACCCCCTCCAGGCCCCTTCTCTAATAAGCCCTCCTCCGACCCCTTGGCTAACAAGGCCCCTCTCAGTAAATCAAAGTGCTTGCAAACAGTTATGTTGCAAAAAACAATTTCGGAAAACCTAGTGAATTACTGCATACCATTATATTATGATTTGACGGAGACAGTTTTTAGACCATCCTACTCAAGAAAGCCACGATGTTAACGAGAAAGCCATAAGGGACAAAGGGGAGTATATCGAGTTAAACTCTGCATTTGGCCACCCAGTCCGGCAGATGTCACGTGTTATAAAACCGTGGAAATATTTCCCATGTGCACGGCCATAGCGGCACGATATATAGACACGATAAATGAACTTATAAAAAATGCAAGACATACAGCAGCTTGTTTTACGATTTCAAGACTGGCCGTGCTTCCATCTTGGAGTTTCTAGACTCACTCGCGCGTCATACAAGAAGCATGCCAAGAATATCTATATATATTCCAATTACTGTATGACAACAGATTCAGGAAAATGTTAAATGGCTTTTCTGCGTGTCGTGCTAAACCCTTTTCTCTTATAATTGGAATTCCTTTGTACCACAGCTTTCCGGCCTGTCCGAATAGATCACCCACGATTAGCAGTTTGAGAGTGTTTTATTTCGATCAAAATAAATGAGCATTTAGCCTCACTGAATGAAAGGTACTGTCGAAAAACGTTCATCACTAAAACCTGAGTTGGGCGGCGCAGTGACCGAGCGGTTAGCGTGTTCGACTCGTAATCCTAGGGTCGCGAGTTCGAGTTGCGGTCAGACCACTGTGTTGTGTCCTCGAACTGTTCCAGTCGACACAGCTGTATAAGTGTGCATGTACCAGTTCTGCAGGCTAGGAGCTACCTTGCGATAAATTAGCGTCCTGTCCAAGACTCTCATCCGCTTAACACTACGAGAAACTGGAGATAAGCGCCGCGCCCATGGGGCACTCGAGAAAGGATCTACTTTAGCTTGGCTTTACATAGCTACTAAAGTGAACGAGAGAGAACGAAAGAAAGGAATGTACATGTACCTTTGCATTTTGACTGAAATTTTACAAGAAATAAAATATTTCAACAGGCATTTTTCGCCGAAACTGCTAGCTCTATTTCTACAAAATTCCGGTTTTGTTGTTCGTACATTTAGGCAAAAATACATTCATTTAACGTAAATAAAAAAGAATAGCCAATACAACGCAGATTTCGTTGAGGGAGGTGGTGGATGGCGGCACATACCCCCCTACCCCACCCGCCCCACTTTTTCAAAACTCAATTTTTAAAACCTGATTTAGAGGTATTATTTTTTATTGTATTATGGACTCCTCTCTCCACAAAGAAGGCGTTGTTGCAAGCACTTTATCAATATCTATTTTATTAAACTTGATATTTGCTCCTAAAATTCAGCTTTTTTTTGAAAAAAGGTGGTGGGTGGCGGCACACAATACCCCACCCCCTAAATTGGGTTCCTAGGAAGTACCATTGTTTTGACCTTTTCCCTAAGACATAGCTTTTTAGATCACCTTCCAATATCAATTAATGGCAACTTATATTGTTTGTTTTTCATGATTCATTATATATTAATTATTGTTATTATTATTATTATTCTATTTTCATTATTATTGTTATTTTCATAGCTACGCTTTTATCTTCTCGTCAAGCGCTTACAGCTTAGATTAAGCGCTCTACAAATAATTCCTTATTATCATCATAAATACATAGTTTATATGTTGACCAAGACACCTTAGTAAGTATACATAAAGCACTTATCCAGCCACATCTTGAATATGGCTGTGTTGTTTGGGATGGGCTGAATAAGGGCCTTATATCAAAGTTGCAAAGATTACAAAATC
>JANVCF010168962.1:0-11173 GCA_025388745.1 Hydrozoanthus gracilis
GAATAAGCGGTACCAGCCATTTTATACTGTTTGGCTTGGTGAGTACAAATATTATTAAAGATAGTAAACAAAACTTTGAAGTTTTTGTTATTGTTGTTATTGTATGTTTCAAAGTTCATTAACAGTCAATTTGAGGCTAACTTTAGTAAGTCAGGCAGACATAGGCGTTATACTGATTAGCAGACGTTAAAAAGTATTGGCCTTCGCCAAAAGCCGGTTTTGGCTTCTGAGTCCAAATCTGTCGATAAATGTTTGTATATCCATTTTATCGAGTTCTGATTGGCTGCCGTAACCCACGATACCCAAGGCTACTAATTAATTTTAAGGCGGTAGTCGAAACGCACGTGCTAAAAGTAGAAAAGATTTACATTTGTTTTTCTTTGAAAAAAAGTCTACTTCTCTAGCAATATTTTGGTAAATGCTAAAACAACTATCCCACTAGTGGTCGGTGCCTAGCACTAGATGTATGCGCCTCGACGCTGCACGTCTCGCTATATAATATACACAACCTACGAATAGTGATTTTTGCTTGCCGTAAATGGTTTACTAATCAGTGAATATCCGGGGTGTTCTTCGTTCACATGTGCGAGAAGTTTAAGACGAATAAAATATTGATGGGAAACTGGCAGCTATACAAAGTCCAGTAACTTACAAGAACCACTCAACCGAATTCTGGGGAATAAGTTATTTTCTATTGCCCCTGTGCATTATGGGTAGTCCCAAGGACTATCTAGTACGCGATCGCGCGAAAAGCCTGGTAATAACATTGAGAGATCCTTTGCGTCAACTCCGAAATTTTTTGCGGGCGGAATGCATCCGAATCGAACTTTTTTTTTTTTAATAAACCCAGACACTTATCTTACTCACTCTTTCTACGCCGGGGTTTCTGTTTTGCCTCCTCGGGTTTAGTCCTCTGGGGAAAAATCTGCCGGAGTGTAAGGGGGGGGGGATAATTGAGCATGGAACGAGAAACAAAAGACAGGATTTGCATCCTTTATTACATTATCCACAGTGAATAGAATAATGACTGTTTATATCCGGTAGCCTTACATTTTGAGCTGAAAATTTCCCCTATACGCTAAAGTTTAGAATCAACACTAATGCTGTAGTGATGAAAATTTTGATGTTGAAAACATAAGTGAACTGGCAAAATGGTTCCCCGAACGTTCTTTACAATACTTAATGTAGTTTCCGTCGATCACTTTGATATTAGCGAGGGTTTTAAACCGTGAAGTCGGGGCTTATGTGAAGTACATACAAATTTATAGTTAACATTTAATCAAAAACTTTATAGCCAAAACGATAACTAGAATATCAATTTCTAAACTATACAATATAGTACAAAATCAGTTTAAGCTTATATGCTTTTTCTAAAACTGTGTTCTACTAATAAAAACAAATAGGAACATTTAAAATGCTTAAACTTTAAAATAAATCAATTCAAAAAGAATCACTAATTTCTTTAAAAACGGAATATCCAAAACTTATTTTTTCACTAGTTGCTTTCTAATTTTGAAAAAAATTCTAAATTTAAAAAATGGATAAAATATTTTGCAGTACATGTTTTAAAATTGTAGGACAAGCCTCTTCTGCCTTTCCTTGTTAGCTCTTCTGCTTTACAACTGTTAATTAAACACACGATGGTATGTGGTCTGAAATTTAGTTTCTTCGCTAACTATCAATGCTATTGGTAATTATTACATTTTATAATCATAAATATGACAGTTCTTAAAACCAATACGGAAAGTTAAATGAGCCCGCATTAAGCGGCATCCTCCTCAGCGGCTTCTCCTTCCTCCTCCTCAAATTCACCATCTTCAGCTGTAGCGTCTTGATATTGTTGATATTCAGAGACGAGATCATTCATGTTTGATTCCGCCTGCAAATAAACATAATTTGTTGTTATAAAGAACCTTTTATATGATTTCTTGCACCCTCGACAACTATGTCTTCGATCTAACTTACCGAGTACCTACATAAAATTTGTACAAATTTATTGAGCAAGCTGTGTGTAAGGCCGTTGCACGTATCGATATGATGTGCAACCTTAGCTTAAAAGGTAAGCCATTTTCTGTCGAACTAGAGTTGAGTGTTTATATGGAAAGGCGTTGTCGCCTATCAGGGTTACCTTACCTGCCGAGGTCAACTCACCACAAGTCTTTGCGGTTTGCGTTTGGGAGTTATGTGTGGTTGGTACTATTCGTTGGGTGTTTACATCACGGGGAGACGACGAAACAATCGCTTCCAACTTCACCCAAAAGTTAAATATAAGCTTATGTTAGTTCATTGGTCTCACCTCTGTGAACTCCATTTCATCCATTCCCTCTCCAGTGTACCAATGGAGGAAAGCCTTTCGCCTGAACATGGCGGAGAATTGTTCCCCGATACGTTTGAATAACTCCTGAATAGCCGTGTTATTCCCAATGAATGTGGAGGACATTTTTAGCCCACGAGGTGGAATATCACAAACAGCGCTCTTCACGTTGTTAGGAATCCATTCCACGAAGTAAGAGCTGTTCTTGTTTTGTATATTCAACATCTGCTCGTCAACTTCCTTCATGGAGACGCGCCCACGGAATATGGTAGCAGCGGTCAGGTAGCGGCCGTGACGCGGGTCGCAAGCAGCCATCATGTTCTTGGAGTCAAAAATTTGCTGCACTAGTTCAGGAACCGTGAGTGCGCGGTACTGCTGGGTGTCGCGACTGGCAAGTGGAGCGAAACCGGGAATAAAAAAGTGCAGGCGTGGGAACGGCACCATATTTACTGCTAGTTTTCTCAGATCGGCATTCAACTGTGAATACAAATAAAGAAAATGGTCAACTTTTGCCACATCAATTTCCTATTGACGAGGTTTTAAATTCTCATAACTTTTGTCCATAATATTTCTTTATCAATAGTTCGGAAGATTTTGGAAATTCGTCTTCAATACAGACAAAAGCTTTTGGTAGACAATCAAATTTGTGTCCTAAGCACTGATGAGCTTGTTTTCCATTGTCACAGTAACAAATGCCGAAGGGGTTCAAGTTATTGAATGTCACTCCTTACCATAGAGTCATAAGGCCGAACACTTACCAGATCTTTGATTAGTGTGTTATATCCTTAAACAAGACGCCTACAAACCCGACATGTTCCGGTCCACCTAAGTGTAAAAATTAGTACTATCTCCAGTCATGGGCTAACATGTGATAGATTGATAACTGTCCAGAAAGACTGGCTTTGGAATGGGAGATAAAGGCTAGTCTGTCTTAAGAGTTCGAGAACGGATTTAACTTAGCTTAGCTATAGCAGAGAGTGAGGTGAGTACAAAAGCACCCTTAAGCGTATTTTTGGGCCTGAATTTTTAATCCGTCAAGTTAGGTTTGGGCATTTCCTTTTCTGGCTCGATTATAGGCATGACACAAAGTGTGATCAGTAATGCTTTTTCCTCGAACCTCCTTGATCTCACCTGACCAGGGAAACGAAGACACGTCGTAACACCGCTCATTGTTGCAGAGATGAGATGATTCAAGTCCCCGTATGTAGGATTCTTAAGCTTGAGAGTACGGAAGCAGATATCGTAGAGTGCCTCGTTATCGATTACGAACGTACAGTCTGTGTTCTCGACCAGCTGGTGCACGGATAGGGTAGCATTGTAAGGTTCCACGACGGTATCTGACACCTTTGGTGATGGAACCACACTAAAAGTGCTCATGATCCTATCAGGGTACTCTTCGCGTATCTTAGAGTTGATCAAAGTCCCTAAACCAGAACCTGTCCCTCCACCAAGAGAGTGGGTGAGCTGAAAACCTTGCACGCAGTCACAAGCCTCGGTTTCCTTACGGATGACATCAATGACAGAGTCCACGAGTTCCGCTCCCTCTGTGTAGTGGCCTTTGGCCCAGTTGTTTCCAGCTCCACTTTGACCTGAACGTAGCAATCAGATGTAACAAGACAATATGTTAGTGGAAAAAATAATTATACTATGTCCTTTCTCCTACAAAAGGATAAAGGGATTGAGGAGGGTGGGGCGGCGTAGGACAGACTAACAGATTGACGTACGTAAGAAAAACGTTTGAAACCATTTATTTTGTACATGTACAACTTTGTCCCGGACAGCTACTCCTTTGCTCGCCTAGAAGAGCTGCTTTTTTATTGGGCTTTCCATAACATTTTGAAAGTGATGTTGCTCTCCCGACCCCGTCCTTTGCCTAGATCTTAAAACTCTATTTATCTAAAAGAACGGTAAAACATAAACGCTGTGCCAATTTTATTATATTAGCATGAGTGTTTTATTGTAAAAAACGCCACTCGTAGACTTCATATGAAACTACATCCGGGATACGAGCAATATGTTTTCCGTATCCAACTAGTGAAGATATCGCTGACGTTGTTTCTTTGTTTTTCTTTGCTTTTTTCGGGGTTTATTTTATTTTATTTTCCGGCGAAACTCTCACATCTATCCAAGAAAACTCCGCGTTGGCTCCAACATATGAAGTCTTATAACTATCTCTTTCAACTTAGAATTGAATTTAAATACAAAATAAACTTCGCTATGACTCACGACCAATCCAACACACATGATTTACTGTCTGTCCCGAAACACTTCTGAAAATGAATTCAGGGCTGTTCATAATATGCCTCAAGATAATACATTATAAAAAGGCAAAAAGATTTAAGGATTTAGGTAAACGTTTTAGGTGCCATGTGTATTATAAACAGCTCGATAAAACAGCTGTTTGTATAAATAGAAACTGACGTATATTTATCTAAAATAAACACGTGATTGACATTCTGTCATTCGAACAGCAGTGTTTTGGCATATCTACAACGAACATGCTTTTTAGTTAGCATGCAAGAAGATAATACCACAAATACATTGCTTCAAACGCTCTTGTTTGATAATTCGTTGCTGATGTTTATCATCTTTATGAAAACAAATTCTAATCAGCACGGCTCGGTATATAAATAGTCACTGGTATCAATTCCGAAACAAAAAGCAAATTTCAAAAAGTCAAACAAACCATTGTTTCTTGTGTAGACACAACATCACGCCACCTTACGGCAGGCTATGATACTTAATGAAGCAAACACGACTAACCAGGGCAGGTTATGTTTTGACATACTTACCAAATACAAAGTTATCTGGTCGGAAAAGCTGACCATAAGGCCCGGCACGAACCGCGTCCATTGTTCCCGGCTCCAGATCAACAAGCAGAGCTCTTGGAACATAGTTGCCACCTAAGCCACGGAAATATAAAAATTATGATGATAATAACAAATAATAAATTCTATAACGCCTATACTGGAGCGCTGTATAACTTGATATCAATAGAAAGTTTAAGTAAAACAAATAAAATAAGTAACTAAGAAAACTACGGCAATATACAAAGAAATTTATAACCAAACTTGAAGTGGTCAAACAAACGAGTCTTCCGCCCAGGTTTTGAGGCTTGCCGTATGACGTCGACGTTTCGAAGTTGGTTCTAAACAATCTGCTTCTATCGAAAAGTCTTTTAAGCTCGAAATTAGGAACTTTACTTAAATTATACTGCAATTTATGAGGACAGCAATCATTCTAGCAGCAATTGATAGAATATGGTGTAGCCGTGGGTTTTATCAACCCACTTGCTGCACTTGAACTCCAGGAGCATTTTTGCTGCTCTTTCTAAACTGTAACTTCAGCAGATTTGCATAACTTCAACCCATTCCGAAAGTGACAATCTTGAACGCATATAATAGCAGTTTTGGAGGATAAGAAGCGGAATTTACTCTTAATTTGCTGTAAGGGATCAGTTGAATATGTTTATTCCTATCATATTTTTAGCATTCCTTATTCCTACTGGAAACGAGTATGAAGCTTTCCGCATTCCTCAGTTTTCCTCTGTTGTTATTTCATATTCAAGTTTCGTTTTCACCCCAGTAAGAGAAATCATGGCCCCCAATAAACTATTCCGTTTTCTAAATCCTTCAGGGATTCACGAAACTCAACCATCCATTTATTTCATAAGCGCTAAAATGTTAGCATAAAAGGAGAACATATTCTTTCTATTTACCTAATACGTGACTTAATTAATAATCTAATTATTTCTATATCGCCATCACGATCTATTTGTCGAATGCCCATATATTTTGCCAAACTCTCAATATAGAGTAGGCATGTAAAATATTGATAAGTGGCTTAATTTCAGTTTTTATCCGATTGTCCACGAATGTTGTTCTATTTCATATCCTTTTAACGCAAAAAGCTGTACTTTTTAATTGAAGAAAGTGCGACAGTCAAAACAATGCAGCACATCAAAAAAGCCGGAGCTGTTTACAAGTATTTGGAAAAATGGAAATGTTTTGTGCTCTTGCAGGTTGTTGTTTCTTTTAAAAGCATATTAGAAGAAATTTACAAAGATATGAACGACTAAAACTTGAGTACACAGCGTGCTTGCTGAGCCTGAGGCTAATGGATGTCAGATGAAAATGTCAAACTTTTATTGTGTGTGACCTTTAAATGAAAAATGTCCTTCACTTTCACTCCTTGAATGGTTTTTGATAAAAGACTTTAAAACCAGCAGGACGTGACTCAGACTGAATAAACATTGAATAGTTTTTTCAGTGCCACTCCTTGATTTTGCCAGTGTGACAAGCTAATGTGGTTACAAATAAAAGCCTAAACAGAAATCATTTGGAGCGATGTCTATGCACAAAAATATAAGCTAGTGTATTAATTAACAAACGGTTCCATAGCAACTACTGAGATTTCTTGGGTACTAAACAAGGTATTGTTTTGAAACAAACCAGTGAGAGTAATATACATTGGACCAAAATTAACATTTTACAGATAAGTTCAATTTGTAACATAAAATATCATAGCGAGCATATGAACCATGGTGCCGTGATTTCTATGAACGTTTGTTGATGAGTCTTGGGTAGAAAATACACCCCAAAACAATCGAATAAAAAGGTTTGCATTATTTACTCATTTCTACGGGTTCTACCAGTATTTCTTACCTTGAGCTTCGTTAAAGTAAACATTGATTCTCTCCAGCTGCAAATCCGAATCGCCGATGTATTTACCAGTCGGGTCAATCCCGTGTTCATCTGCGATTACCTCCCAAAACTACAGATTCAAAAGCAAGTTTTAAAATGAGTAACCGAGTAACAATTTGTAAACTCAATAAACCTTTCTTTGTTATCGAGAAATCTGATGATATCTTTTAAAGAACCCTCGCACACTATATTCATGTTTTGTGAATATATTTGGTTATAAAAGAACAAAACAATGAAAAGACAAGCGCATACAAGAAAGAACAATCTTCAACCAATAGTCTATTTAGGCAACGGGAAGTTACATTAAGGCAAAACTTCCCTCTGTCTTTTCATGGTGTATATCATTGTAAATATTTTGAAAAATAATGACAATCCTTTTGACATTGTAGACAGTAAAATTCAAGAACATTTTTAAAGTAGAAACTAAATCAATGAATGTGAGAAAATGGTTCGATGGATTGACAGTTTGGGTGGTCCGTATCGTTGGTTTTGCAGTATATCAGTTATGTTGCAGGCGGTGTCAGGGGGTTTTAGGCCTTTCGTCTCCAAAACTTGCAAGTTACGGCGTCGAGGCCTAGAAATAACGCGATTATTGAGTAACAACTATTTTGCTCACCTTGGCCCCGATTTGGTTCCCGCATTGGCCTGCTTGAACGTGTACGATTTCTCTCATTTTGAAGACTGTAGTTGTGCAATGTTTCTTGAAATCTCTATCTTTAACAATGCGGCAGGTCAATTGTTTGGTGGCTGTGATTTGTATGGTGTGTCACCCGCGCTGTGGTGTAAATATTGGACTATTAGAATAACATCGGATAACATTGAATAATTATTTAAATATACCGGTTATGTTAGTTTTTTTTGTTACCGAATCGACTAGTATTCCACGACGCCTGTAGTTGGCTTAAAGATTCAGCATGTCGCTTTTCGACTAAACCGATTCGCTGGCAAGCCTAACATGACTAAAAAGCAAAAAATGTCTCACCTATAATAATTGCCGTTTAATGCTTGTCGTGACCTTGTTTATATATGTCACGTGCCTACAGAAACAAGTTCAACCTGAAAAACCATTGAATAACACCAAGGAAACAGTCCATCGAAATGAAAATGCGACATAAAAAACCGGTTTTTATAATACTTTTTCAAGTAAAAATACTCTGAAAGTGCTCCTAAATGCGAATTCCGCAAAAGCCTTCTAGAATACACATTTCATAACAGCTTCTATCTTTATTGTTCTAAATTTTAAGAAGCAAAACTATGTTGAACGGAAGTGGTTCTGACCCACCCATTGCAGTAATAATTTAGAATTGCTTTTTACGATTAGCGCCTGCGCGAATATAACGCAAATTTTTCGAAAAAAAAGAACTACTGAGTAAGTAAGCAAAAATAGAACCATTAATATTCTGCGAATAAAAACAACATGACTCGTGTCAGCACAGGTAAAAACGGTTTAAAGCGTAACAATAGGAGGTCGTAAGCCGATAATATTTTTAAGCGCAGGAATTTAGTGTTAAACCCGCTGAGAAAAACGCACAACTCGTGAGTGTTTAATGCTGGGATTAGGGTGTAACCGTCCCGGACAAAAGAATACTGGTTGATATTAATTTCCGAAATTAAGCTGCTCCATTATTTTGAGCTTCATGCGTTACGCTGTCACGTTTTCAAAAACGGAAATTACGGAAAAAACACTCGGCTCCTTCCGGCTGTTTCGAAAAACCGTGTTAAAAGATATCTCTTAAACCACACAACTGAACGAATTTTAGTCGCAGATTATCACGATCATATAAACAATGACAGTAGAAACATCTTTCTTTTGAAAAGCGGTTCTTTTATTTCACAATGCGGTAAGCAGCGCCAGCCAAAAGGCAAAATACTTGGTCAGTTGTTGAGCGCGAGTATGAACGATCCACAAACTAACTTGCTTATGAATTGCAACAGCCCTAATCACAGTAAAAGTTATGGGGATTTGGCATTGAGAACTGCAAAGTACTTTAAGCTTTCAGGCGTTTCCTTCCACAGGCTATAATTAGAGTTTTATCAATTTACAAATGAAAGCAGTAACAAGAGTTGCCACACTAAAGTATGTCTTAATTCGGCGATGTGGTACAATACGCAAAAGTACTTTTAGATAGCAGTAAGTGATTCAGGCTGTAGCAAAATCGGGTAAGACTGATCTAAGCACTGGGGCCTCTATTGGTAGTCTCTTAGATCGCTTCGTAAAAAGTTTAAAATGATTGATGCCGAGACAATATCCATGGGTTGTCATAGGAAATTCAGCTTTTTCTGTGTCACCAATTTATACGCGAAAATCTAGGCTGTTCTATATGTCCATATTATTTATTCCTAACTCAAAACAATGAATAATAAAAAAGCGTCGACCAGTTTAAGATTCCCACAATGACATTTACCCAGCTGCAAAGTGTCAAATACGATTTATGCAGCGTTTGCTGCTGTTGTTCTCAAAAGCCATAAATTTAAAAGTGTCGCCTAGACTAGAGCTGCTCCTCGCTAAAATGTGGCCGAAAAGCAGTTTGTCCATTTCGAAGCTTCTTCTAAATTCAAAATTAATGTGCCGACAGTTTTTGTTTTTATAAAACAATTTGCATTTCTAGGTGAAATTCCATCTTGCATGGTTACAGAAGTTGCTTTTAAAAAAACCTGACAAAGAGTGCAGCCGGAATATTTTTTTAACTTCTCGTTACGATTGTTAATCGAGTAGGAGCTTAAAGAGATTATGTACCACGGGTCTTGTATGTAATATCGCGCTCTAGTTTTCTCGTTTTCTTAATTGGTATTCTGCTTCTAAATTTTTTGTCTCACACACAAGTTATCAATAAAATAATAGTGTCTCAGTCATAGTGGGCTTGAAGATAAGAACTATATTTTCTCATATCTTTGTGTAAAAACCTTAACGTATCAGGTAATAATCTTGCTTGTCAATCTCACATCTGAAGATAACGTTGCGGTATATTCGTGATGATTATAACCTAACGCGGACAAAAGTTTAATTCATAGATATTAGTTCTTTTGTCTTTGAGATTGGCACCGGGCCAATTGAAAACGCGAGGTCAGAATGAACCATGATTTTTTTTAAAAAAAAAAGAATCGAGTTAGTGGAGATGTCTTTACAGTCATTTAAACTTACAAAACCTAAAGCTTCTTTTTTCATACCGCAGAAATAACCAGCCAATTAAATATCGGCGTTATACAGTCACTATAAGAGACTATGGGTAATTATAGGACGGCAAAACTGATGACTGAGCTTGGTCAAATCAATATAACGCACGCCGCCCGTCAGGTGAAAATCATTCTGGAGTTTGACGACGCGTTCGAAGGAAAATATCTTAAGGAAAATCATTTCTCTATCTTCGTTAAGTATCACAACAAAATTTAATATTTTTATGTTTACAAAGCGTATGTCGTAGAAATTAGTAAAAAACGGGCCACACAAATTGCATACTGAACAAACCCTGAAAGTGTACAAGCGGAAGGATCCTCGTATTTATTTGTCAAAAAAAACTAAAAATAGTCATAAGAAGAAAATGAAAAAAAAACCCTCATCCTTTTATTCTTATGTGTTTTTTCACGGGCTGAAATCGATTTCTGAGCGCTTGGGCAAAAAAATTGTCAAATTTCACACCTACTAAATAAGGTCAAAAACACAAAATATTTATAATACAATATTGCAGCATCCGGCACTGCACAACAGAACCAACAAATTTTATAACTTCTTTTTCAGTACTTTATATTCACCGAGGCGAGAACAATTTGAAATTAGCGCGTTAGTTTTGTTGCATACTTGCATCTGACGTATTTTTGTATGATTTAGTATGAAGGCTAAAATGTTGTTAAAAGTTTCATAGAAACAAGTAGTGAATCACTGATTTAATAAACTGATTATTTTTTCATTGATGAGTTACTTCTTCAGTTTAGCATATAGATACTTATGAGATACCAGAGCTTTTTCTTTTATCGAAAACACCAAATTAAAATCGTACTTTTTTCATCTTTCACGTGTGAGGATATTGGCGTCGCCACGGTTACTCACCGGGCAGAAGCGATGGACACAACCAGGAGTATTGGACAGATAGGCATATATTAACACGTGGGTAGCAAAGGTGTTGAGGCAGAAACATAAGGAAAGGGGGCAGATTTTTAA
>JANVCF010169073.1:0-11168 GCA_025388745.1 Hydrozoanthus gracilis
GTGGTTCTATCCTGGCATCTCTGTCAACCTTCCAACAGATGTGGATCTCCAAACAAGAATACGACGAGTCTGGCCCAGGCATTGTCCACCGCAAATGCTTCTAGACTTGCAAACTCTGGAGATTGACTCTTGAAATTATTCTTAAAACAATTAAGCAATTTCTATTCAGTTGTTATTACGTCGTTGCTTTTCCAAGCTACCTTTGTTGAGAAATAAACCCAATCTCGTATTTGCCGCCTGTTTTTCTCGTTTTTTTTTTATAAAAAAAAAAAGAACAAACAAAAGTAAATGCAATAGCGAAAGCAACAAGAGTAAAAAATAGGTAGAGATAGTACGAGTAACACACGGTTGCAGCTGCAGCTCTAGGATGCTCGGAAAACAGGAACAAACAACAAGCGTCGTTCGTATGATTGAGTGGCAAAAAAACTTAAGTGAATATCTCAAGAACATATATAACAGCAACTGCTAATAAGCCACTCGTTTTCATTTTTTCCAAGTTTAATGCCTTTCAAGACCTCAGAGGGAAGCAATTTTACCAAAAATATGCAGTTTGAGTAACACTTTTAAATGCCACGCAGAGCCCCTGGTAACTGCAATAGAAAACAAAGTGACAGGAACAGTAAATTTATAGTTAAAGTAACATTCAAGATTCGAAATCATATCATAAAACGTTTTTTACTAAGCGTTATTAAGGTAAACATTAATGAGGCAAAGTTATTCTGGTATTTTTTATCTTTATTCCACTTTATTTAAACCCTGCAGGAATCGGCAATTTATTTTAACCCAACTTATGCCCCAAGCATTCAGTGAATTTATAAGGGTTACATATTTTATCTACAATTACCAATTTCGTGCCCATTTGAAGTGTTTAATGCATCGCTCAGAGAGTTTAACATGAAAATTTTGGGGAAATGCTGGAGATGCTACTCAGGCATTTCACCCTCAAGTTTGACTAAGCAAGATTCTTTCAAAAAGAGTAAAGGCATCTTTCTTGAAGATTCAAAAGTGTTTTTTAACAAATACCGTAGTACCCACAATCCCTTAAAAATATTCTTTTGAAAAAAAATAATTAACAAATCTTAAATTTGTCAAAAACCTCTTGTTGCTAAATGGGATATTATTTGCGAAGTTTAAAGTGCCTTTGGTTCCAATTACACACACAACCGACGAGGTTTTGCTTTAACATTGAATGCAAAGTTTCAAAGTCGTCAAAAACAGTGCACAGCCCGCTGACCCGGGTGTTGAGTGAGCCAGCCTTTGCAGAAAGAATACTGTTAATACTGCTTTAGTAGCTCCAAGATAAAAAGGAGTCTGTCTCTCTCAAACAACGACAGAAGTCTCTGTTAATGCTCATATTTTTGTAAACAATGCACCAACGAACAATATTCATTCAAAACTCAAAGACCATTTTCCCAGTAGGATTGAAGTAAAATGATCTCAAAACAAAATATACTTGTCGAAAGTATATAACCAATTCATTAATAGTAGCAAATGCTTTGAAGTGAGTTAAATTTTTGGAAATATTTCAACTAATATACTTCGTTATATTCATTTAAGACGTTAAAGTTGTGCTCAACACATACTCGGCCAAACTCAAACATCAAAAAACAATACCCCAGAGCAACTGGTAGTTACGAACATAACCTAACATCTGTTGTTAAAATAATATAGTCTTGAAATAACTCACTAAATCTGCCTCTCCTTTTTACCCATAAATAATGCTGAACAAAGAACTGAGTTTTTTGGCTGTATTTTTAGAGGTTTTCGTTACTTCAAGCCTCTTCCATGACCATGCGCAGTTTCAAAAAGAACACGAACACGTACCTCTCGCTTTTGAAACTGAAAGTGTTCTTTCTTTCAACTATGGAAATTGCCTTAGTGAAAGATCGCGGAATGTATATTTACCGTCCTCTCATTCGTAACACACAAAAAACTCAAGAGAAAGTTCATAATATAAAGTACAAAGGGTCTATCATTTTCATTTTATGTAACACCAAGGTTTCTCAGTGCAAGTAAGGAAAATTGTGGTTATATTTGTTGAGCTTTATTGGTGTTGTATAGTATTGCAGTTAACACACAACCTCCATCTTTTTTGGACGTTCAATTTCTAATTTCCACTACAACCGTATTGCCGGATCGACAAAGCTGCGCATGTGCATGGAGTTAGCTTCAGTGAAGGTTGAAATAAAATATCTGACGGTGTACACTCTCGAGGATTTGAGAAAGTTGGAAGGATAATACGTGTGGTAACGATGGTAACCATGCTGTTCCCTTTATGACGTTAGTCACGCGCTTGTCAACAAACTCAAACCGACACATTTCTGATGAGAAATGTTTAACATTCTACTGCCCTGGCAAACCTAAACTGAAATTGGTGTCGCATTTAAACTGTCAATACTCCATTTATGACAAACACATCATGACGTCACAAAGAAACAGGGAGTTGTCTAAAAATATCGTTATTTCAAATTTCAAGGCTTTTGAAAAAGAACAAAATGTAAACAGACAAAGTTGGCACCGGCTAATTCGATCCTTCACAGACTCCAAGTAATTTACTCTTCGTAACATTCCCCTAGGATTTTACTCATTTTTCAAACTTCCTTGATGGGTTGAATTAACAGATGTCAACCCTATTACGAAAAAAATACGTATGACTTCCTCTGGCCTTGTTCAGATCCCTTACCTATTAAAGAACGTACGCCAAAATAAATAATTTTGCACTCAGTTTTGTATTCACTCGTTTCTTTCCTTCTTTGAAGGCTTTGAGCCCCCAGTATGTTCCTTGAACCAGCGGACTACCAAGTTTTTGTTCTTTCGAACCCACGCAGCATTTGTATCAATGCTCTCAAGGGACTGCTGTACTGCCCGCGTACCTGAGCCCTGTTGACGATCTCGGAAAAAGCCCTCAACCTAGAAAGGAAAAAAGCCACCATTAACAGAAATATCACTACCAACCTCTTATGCTTTCTTCAACTCTTTCAACTCGTTAAATACTATAGGCATGTAAAACGTTCATTTTGTGTCTTTTGCACGATAACTCAAAATATGGCAACTTGCACAATTTTCTTTCCATAGTTGCTAGCGCATTAATGTCTAAAATTGACCATAAAACTGTAAACTTCAAAATTGACACACACGGTGTTGTTGGTAAAAGGAAGAGTTAAACCAACTTTTATCTTCCCCGATAATTTTAGCTTTGTAAGGTTTGCAATGCATTGTGGTAATAAGTACGGTCGCTATCTTGTTTTGAATGGCTGGTTGTTTCGATTTATTGAGTTACCACAAGTTTACGACATTTCCAAAAAGAAATTGGAAACATGAAATACTGTGCAAAGGTTTCTCAATCGATGTTATAAACGTAATTTCGTATCGTACCATGTAGATATTTCAGAACTAGTAGAAAAATCCGACCTCTCTGTTATCAATAGAATCCGAAAATAACCAAGTCATCCTCTTTTCGACCTACTTCCACGTGTTAAATAAAGTTCTTTGCACCTTAGGAGTCCAAGAAGCTTATTAACTCGCATAATACTGAGCGATATAAATTATCATTCTGAAACAGGCTCCATTTCAAATACAAATTTGCTATGTAATGCTTATTATAAGTTTTAAACTTAGATTTTAAGGATTTCACATTTATATATTTGTATTAATAGTGAATTAGCATGATTGTAATGTTTTTTCTTTTTTTAGTCCCTAGCATGTTCTTTGCAAGGTGTCAATAAAGACTTTATTATTATTAAAGAGGGATAACTTTGTAATAGCTTCGTAACCAGTATTAAGTGGATCAATTAACTGGTACACTAGCTACTTCAGCTGTCATCATTATCATTAACATTACAGTTCTTCTTCTTCTGTTATATCCATCACCATTCTTGCTATCATTATTATCTTTCATCATCATCGTTATTGTTACAGCCATCATTATCATAAAATTTCCGGAGCATACAAACCTCTTTCTTCATCTTTTCCGTGTTAAAGTGTGCTGTCACAGCCTTAATCAAGCGGCCAAAGTCAAATGAGCCTTTTCCATATCTGCAAAATAACAGAAAATTTGAAGAACTTTAAACGTTAATCTATAATACAGTGCAGCTTGTTAACACAGCTTGCATCAAAATAATAAAAATCTCGCTCCGTCGAATAGTAAATTTAAAAAAAAACAACAATGAGAACCACTTATCGAGCAGTTAAGCGTCCAAACTGAATGCTTGGCTAAATTTGATTGCCTTCTCAAAGAAAAGCTCTTAATGAAGACTCCAGGTGGACAGTCTGATTTCCTACAGGCGAAGAATTTTCTTGAAGAAAGAAAACATGCCTTTTTCTTCACTCTCCTTACTTCATTGCATTCAAAATCCTTAACTCGCTTGTGAATTGAGTCATGATGACCTCGGGGACATATTTTTTGTTACTAACTAGTTTACTTTGTTTAAATCGAGTGGAGAATTGCTCGTTCCATCTCACGTCATGGCCGCCATGTTGGTGCCCTCAAACAGAAAAGTTTTAACGATTTCTTTTGTTAAAGGGAACCGACATGCCCGCTTCGTCTTGTGTTTTTGGCGTCTCTGGGGAGTTCGTGAAAACGGATAATTGCCAATAGTCCGCAAAACCGTGTTAGTGATGAAGGTTAAAAGCCACGTTGATCTGACAGTTTTAGATACATCATTATAACAACTAGCCCGAGAAATTAAAAGAAAACACCGTTCAATAAATCCAATTTTGGACCAAGGAACGAGTCTTGAACATGTACAACAATATTTCGACAATAAATGAAGGCCTGAAAGCCTCTAGAGATCTAGCGCTATTTTGAGACGCAAATATAAATACTGACGGCGGTTGTAAATAATTTTCAACATGACTATGACTTAAGAAAAGTCGAAATAATGTACAAGTACAAGAGTCGTTTCTTGGTCCAAAACTTGGATTTTTTGAACGTTTTCTTTTCTCGGGCTGGTTGTTATGATGAAGGCTAAAAACTGCACCTTTCATAGAGAATCAAGTAGTTATCTTGGAAGAACTTCCAAGCCAACTGGTGGCCATGGAGATTTCGCGCGATGGCGTTGATGACGTAGGTTGTGTCCTGGGACCGAACTTTAGCCGGATCCAGACTGTACTTCAGATACCTGTTGGCAGATTATCAGACGATTAGAGCAGAACAATCGAAAAGTTGATTTCGTATCATATGATTTTTATTTATGAGAAATGATAAAAAAGGGTTGCGACAAATTTCTTACTTCCAAAGAAATTTCAACGAACGGTGTTTAATTTAGCGTTGCTTACTTAATTAATCCAAATAATACACAAAAAAAAAAACAAGTGAGGAGAAAAAAAGGAGAGAAATGGTTGTGAGGAAGTAACACACCTCTTGGCCCAACTGAAAACATTTCGAGTAAAAAACTCTGAACATGAACTATACAGAAACACTTACATACTGTTTGATTCGTTCCTTTTTTAAAATTCTGTAACTTTAACACAACAATGCTAGCCAAGAAGACTATAACTAGGTGTTACCACAGGTAAAGATAATGTTGTCGATCTATTGTAGGATACCAAATGATGTCATTTAGAAACGCACTGTTAACGACCTTTGCCCATTTCAGTTCCAGCCAGTTATCATCGAACTTCTTACGTAAAACAGGATATTTGACACTGAGAAAATGATAAATAACCAAACACAGAGAGTTACTGAAATGAAAAGAAAATTTCTCCAAAACCTTTTGAATGAAAACAGGGACTCTAGTTGGGGCAATTTACCTATCCACTCCAATCGAGAACTCGACTGCTAAAAATATCATACATCGTTGAGAATTTATGACAGGGGAAGAGCTTCCTTATTTGGATCTAGTTCCGGTAGGGCCTCCTTATTTGGATAAAAAATGTTTGTACTTCATGTAATACTGAACAACTGTTGTGCGGAACACCGCTTGATCCAATCCGTTCACTCAAACTCGACTGCTAACAACACGATAGACTGTTGAGAATGTATGTTGCCTCCCTTCACTCGACAGCAAAAACAAATTAAATGGTAGCAAACCTGTTAAGGATGTTTTCATCTGCCGACGATGTAAGTGCAAGCAAAAGCTTCTTCTTCTCTGTAGCAACTGGTTCTGACATGTACTTCTCAAACATGAAACGCCAATCTTCCTCCCCTCCTTTCTTTATTCCTACCGAGTACACCAGACTGCGGAGATTTGGAGAGATCCTGCAAGCACGACGGTAATTTATGAACTTCAACCCTGACACGGGTTCACTCACTTACTTGGGAGAGATGGGAAAGGAAGAAAGGGTGAGTAAGGGGAAAGATGAAGAAATGGGAAAAGGGAGAAAGGAATGGGTCAGAGGAAAGATGAAGAAATTGGAAAATGGAGAAAGGAATGAGATAGGGGGAAAGATTGAGGAGTGGATAAGGAAGAAAGGATGAGTAAGGGGAAAGATGAAGAAATGGGAAAGAGGAGAAAGGAATGGGTCAGGGGAAAGAGAAGAAATTGGAAAATCGAGAAAGGAATGGTTTAGGAGGAAAGACTGAGGAGTGGGAATGGGAAGAAAGGATGGGTGAGGGGAAAGATGAAGAAATTGGAAAGAGAAAGGAATGGGTTAGGGGGAAAGAGAAGAAAGGATGAGTGAGGGGAAAGATGAAGGAATAGAAAAGAGGAGATGAAAAAAGGTGATTAAGGAGTGGGAAAATGGAGAGATAGAATCCTGTGAATGCGGTGGAAGAAGTAGTCATTATCGAAATTCAACATACTTTTTGCCGTGATCTTTCCAGTCTTTGAACATCTTGACCACTCCTGAATTAGCAGATTCATCATCTGAATGGCAAGCCTGACTCAGTACAGCCGAGCGGAGGTACCTGGCAGTAGGAAACGGTTCGAAATGTATTACCAAATAGATACATCACACTACCACCAATTGGACAAGGCCTAACAGCTACTACTACCACTACTATTAAGATCTTTACTACTACAACGACTACTACGATTATTACTACGAAGTATTACAAAGGCAACCATTCGAGAACAACCTTCTGGGTAACACATTAACGTTGATAGTTTATTCTTACTTTTGAAGGTGCGTTCCTTTGTCTTCCCAGCCCAATCTCTCTAAGGCGGGTTTAACCTGCTGTCTCATGTAACCCTAAGAATGATAAACAACATTTGAATGATAAACAAACAATATTAGAAAGACAAACAGCTTTGGGATGATAAACAAACAATATTAGAGTGAAAAACACCATTGGAGTGACAAACAGACAACGTTGGAGTGATAAAAAATACAGCCTATTGGAGTAACAAACAATTAATATCGATGTGACAAACAAACAAAATTAGAATGATAAAGAAACAGCAGTGGCGTGATAAACAACATTTAAATCGTACAAAAACTACCCCAACCCCCCTCCGCCCAATTCAATATTGCAACTAAAAGTTATTTAAATGTTGTAAGGATTTGTTAACCTTTGAAACTTTGCGTAAATCGCGACGAAAAAAATCATCTACCAGAAGCTTTTATCCAGGACAGAAAAGCAGTACTGAAAAAAAAATCTAAAGGTCTTCAACTTTTTCTTATCATACCAACAAAATTATAGTCAACCTAAACTCGTCAAGATGAAGGGCTATGAGTTTCTTTCTACACTAATGCAGTTCTTCAACTCCTCTGTCATGGAATTCGGTAATTCAGCATTTGTTGAGTTACCACCACTTTTCTTCTAGAAATTTCCGAAGTAACAACGCTTTTAAACTAGAAATACAGACTATAATTACATAACTATCTCATCGAATCTTTAGCTAACATTGACAACTTCTCTATAAAAACTCGTCAAGATGAAGTGCTCCTTCGTCACAGAATTCAGCAGTTAAGTATTTGTTGAGTTATCACTGCTTTTCTTCTAGAAAAAACTGCGCTCAAACTAGAAACACTGACTCTAAATTGCCTTAACTACTTGATCTAGCCTATAGCTAGCATTGACAAGTGCTCTATAAAATCTCGTCAAGATGAAGTGCTCCTTCATCACTGAAGTCAGCAGTTAAGTATTTGAGTTACCAGCGCTTTTCTTCTAGAAGTAAAACGTGCTCAAACTAGAAATGCTGCCTCTAAATTGTCATAACTAACTGATCGAATCTTTAGCTAACATTGACAAGTACTCTATAAGTACTTCAACAAGGTTCGTAGTCTTTTGACTTTCTGAAATTTCGTGACTTTCCATCAATTTTCTCGATTTTCCATGACCTAGCATTGTTATTTTTTCCCTCAATACATCAAACTTTCATTTTTCCCTTTTCCTAGCAAAAACAAGGTGAAGAAAGGGACGTCTATTTTGAGACATACATTGATTGGTTAAATTTTCTCTACACGTTGTTACCAATTAATCTAAAGTCTGTCAACTTTCCATGACTTTCAATGACCCCAATCAAAATTCCATGATTTTCAAGGCCTGGAAAATGAAGTTCTAAAATTCCACGAGTTTCCAGGTTTTCCATGACCCGTACGAACCCTGTTCAAGATAAAGGTTCTTGTTAGCTAAGGTACTCGTCTCACCTTGTAAGCTTCAAAGTGCTCTGGAAAGTAGCTGAGCTGGCTGGAGATGTAGGCCATGTTGGCTGTAGCGGTCACGTACGGTACATAGTCCGTCTCCTTTGTCAGGTACAGCGTCATCTCGAGGGCAAGGCTTTCGGGCACGTCCCCACTCCTACGTGTTAAACGATTTGGTTCAGAAAACATTGCATATCTATTGTAGAGAACCTAAGAACTGCAGCACCACCAAACTATGTAGTGACAGTCGAACCTCGTTAATTGTCTAAAGGCCACTGGTCTTGATTAGCCCCTATGGTTATATACAAGTGGCCTACACTCATCAAACTGTAAAATTCTTGTTTTTTAACTGTCATATTTCCTGCCACTAATAAGTGTAAATAAAATAATTGTTTTTGTAACAGAGAAATCAAAGGGACAGGGCGAAAAATCCATATTAGAAAAGCTGAACATCGCTGTCCAGCTGACAGGACAAAGTGTTCAGTTACTAAAACCAAGCAATACCACAATTGAAGAGTCTAGTGCAAAAACGATGTAAGTGGCTTTTGATGAAGTAGTCTTTTTTCACTACCTCATCCCTATTACCTCTCCGGACTCATTGGGAGAATTCAACATTTCATACTAAGTCACTTACGTCGTTTATACCCTTTGCTCTTCAATTTGCAGGTGTGCAGCAATCAGTAAAATAATTAGTAGTTTTTAAGAAGAACCTTTGAACAGCGCAACCAGCGACAGAAAGTGGTACATGTCTTAAGTTATCGACACCTGGTCCCAGGTTGTCCATAAAGAAAGAGGCTTAGTTCGTATGAATTTGCGTCCAAGGGCCGGGATTGTAAGTTCGTTGTCCGTGTAAGAGAGAGTTAGTATTATTGAGGTTTTTAGAGGAAATATACGAGAACTTTGTTGTTACTAAGTAAACTGACCGTACTAGAGAGGTGTCTGTACTAGAGAGGTGTCCATATTAAAGAGGGGTCCATACTAGAGAGGGGTCCGTACAAGAGAGGTATTCATACTGGAAAGGTGTCCATATTAGAGAGTTACCTGTACTAGAAGGTGGCCATACTAGAGAGGTGTCCGTACTAGAGAGGTGTTCATACTGAAGAGGTGTCCGTACTAGAAAGGTGTTTGTACTAGAGAGGTGTCCATACTAGAGAGGTGTCCGTACTAGAGAGGTGTTCATACTGAAGAGGTGTCCGTACTAGAGAGGTGTTCGTACTAGAGGAGTGTCCGTACTAGAGAGGTGTCCATACTAGAGAGGTGTCCATACTAGAGAGGTGTCTGTACTAAAGAGATGTTCATACTAGGAGGTTTCCATACTAGAGAGGTGTTCGTACTAGAGGAGTGTCCTTACTAGAGAGATGTCTGTATTAGAGAGGTGTCTGTACTAGAGAGGTGTCTGTATTAGAGAGGTGTATGTACTAGAGAGGTGCGTACTAGATAAGTCCGTATTAGAAATGTCCGTACAGGAGAGGTGTCCGTATTAGAGGTGTCCGTATTAGAAGTGTCCGTATTAGAGGTGTCCGTACCGAGAGGCTCGACTATAAAGATCTCTTCAATACATCAAATCTAATTGAGTAGAACTGATAGAACGTTTGTTACGAAATTCTATCTATGGTAGCAAAGTTCCAAGTAGTTTGGAATTGAAAAACTATCTATTTTAATACAGTGAAACATTCGGGACAAGTCTTAACGGTCCGTCTTAGAGAGGTGTCCATCTTATAAAGGCTTAAAACATAGTAAAGTCGTTGCTACACGGTGCAACATTGCATGCAGCGTTGTACGCAACTGAAACACTTCGTGTGGCCACTCGGTCAAACCGTTGCATGCAAAGTTGCAGGGGCAGGATCGGTTTCTACTTCGCGCGGCGTTCGAAGGTGGTAACACCGTGGAATTCTCCCGCTGCGCGCAACGTTGGCCGTGTTGCCACGGCTTAAATAACTGAGAAACAGGGACCAAGATACAATGTCCGTTTTATAGAGGTGTTGGGTTTATCTTGGTGTCTGTCTTGTGGGGTTCAACGGTACATTATAACTAGGGTACAAAGTGCAAGTCAGTACCTGGCGAGACTGAAAATATCGTCAAGGAGGCCGGCTCTATCAGCAGAAGTCAAAGCCTGGGAAGGAAAATATCAACATACAACAAAATTAATGCCAGGTTTCATTACTTGTATAACCTGTCGCAGCAGGACAAAACTTATCCAATCTGCAATAAACATTTTATCTGTTGTTGTTCATGATCAATAAACTTTACTCAAAGGGTGTACAGAAAGGACGCACGTTCTGTACTTGGAACTACCCGTAGTTGCTGAAAACAACAAACGTCTCATCCACTTCATGGAGGACAAAAAAAACATCGCGCAACTTTTACATGCTCGACAAGTTTTTCTCACACTAATCAAGTCTCGTTTAGCGCTACTCGTGCAACAAAACTGCAGCCTGATTGGTTGAAGCGATTTTTTCCATTGAAGCTTTTTCCAAAAGTCATCATACCTAACGGAATAGGGCCTTGGAGTTTGGGTAATAAATTCCCCTGAAAATTTCAAGACTTAAAACGAAAACAGACATAATTAATATCAATTAAGATCTGAGAACAAAATGTGTGAAGCTTTTGTTGTTTTGGAGCTGAGCAGAATGATAATTGTA
>JANVCF010169184.1:0-11168 GCA_025388745.1 Hydrozoanthus gracilis
CCCCTACCCCAGACACGGGTTGGTGGGGGCAACCACCCCCCCCCCCCCCCTCTCTCTCTCTCTCTCTCTCTCTATCTCTCTCTCTCCCAAGAGTCAGGCCCCTAAGAAAGGCCAAAGTTTTGAGCTCTTCCTTTATTAACCGATGGTTAGATACGTACTGAGATGTCTCAGGCCGAGGGCTTCACATTGTTTTAGATCAGCGATGTTCATACCACAAGACCGAAGTCTGAGATACCCCAGTAAAACGCAAGCGAACGAGGTTAATAAGTAATCTATTACAACTTTTTTGAATTAATTTAAAAACTTTTAATAAAAAAATCCAAACAACTTGAAACGATTATAAGAAAAAAATAATTTGTGCCCTTACATAATAAGCCCCCATCCTAGCAGCCAATCAGATTGCAGGATTCTACCTGGTCGTAATTAACAAAGAAGTCTTTTAACTATTAGCAGGTTCAACAAACTGGTTAAACAACAAAAACTGCTGTTTGCTTCAGGTTACCAAGTTCAATCCTCACGAAAAGACAAAAAGTTGTCTTCCCAAGCACAATATCTTGTCCCAACATGCCTCGCAATCATGTTCTGCCTAGTCGTTGTCACTGGAATGCTTATTTACTGGGTGGATAGGAAAAGACGGTTGTCGATGGAGTTTAAGCGTACAGAAGAAGTATGTATGCGTATAACTTAAAGAATCTATAATGATAAGAAATATGGGAGAGATATGCTTCTAATGTTGAGTCGTTTCTGATAGCTCAAACTTGATATAAACGAACTTAGGAATAAAAAAAGACTCTACGTTGTCTAGGAGGACAAAAAATTGTAATGTAAGGGGGAAATATGTTCCTATAATTTGTGTTGTTTATGTTACTCAAGCTTGATCTTTGCTTGAGATAAGATTTGCTTAAAATTTAGTCAAAATCTAAAAAAATCTAATACATTTTACCTTTGATAATTCATCATGTTTGTTTTAAGTAAAGAAGAAGACATTTTGTATATGTAATTATCTTGTCGCTGTGAAGATTTTACCTAGATATTCATTTTGTTTTATAAATCATTACGATTTGATTGTGTAATTAGTAGTGTTATCTATGATAATCACGTAACTAACTATCAAATGAGTGTTTAACATTCTATTACCAGCAAAGAAAATAAAACGCCGAAACTGCTTGGAGGGCTTTAACAAAGTCCTTGGGCACGCTTCCTTGAGAGAACAAGACAGAATCCATGATTACTTATGAGATGTCGGGATTTGTACATTTACCTAAGCACTCTAGTGTATAAACGTCTAAAATTGCTTTATAGCGCAAAGAGAGGATCTCTGACATACACAATGTTGTTAGTACAAGGAAGAGTTTTACAAGTTGTCACCTTCCTTGAGCTTTTTTTAGTTGTGTAAGGTTTGCAATGCATTGTGGTAAAATGTACAGCCACCATCTTTTTTGGATCGGTAAATCGAAACTCACCTTTGAAGGTTTTCCTTTGACAAGGCTTGAAATATTGCTTCAAAGGGTTTAGCTTCAATCCAAAGGGAGGCCATGGGCGGGGTGTGGCAGGGGTGTAGCAACAATCATCAACAAACATAATTAGTCTGAGACACTGTTAGGTTGACAAAAGGTTTTCCATTCAGACACTTATCTTAACCCGGCGCCTGGGCAACGATCCGATTTACGAAGACGTCGAAGTTACACAGGATAACAGAAAGAAGAACAAATACGAAAACGTGACGTACGGCTGGGAGATTCCTCGCTGTAAACTTGCGCTGGTAAGACATCTTGGAAGTGGAAACTTTGGCGATGTTTACAAAGGCATACTAAGAGGCACGTTCAAAGGCATCAAAAACCAACCAGTTGCTGTAAAAGTAACGAGAGGTAAAAAAAAATTATTTGTAATTTACTTATGAATCAATTGTCCTATAAATTATTTGCTATACATTGTTAAACAAAGTGATCAGATCCGTTCATGATCTCTCGAACAGTAAACTTGTTTGGATCACTTTAACCACTCTAAGATTATTTCAACACCTTTTCGCTTGTTCTATCAACAATGTGCATCTCTAAAAAGTTAGAATAAATTACTTAGTTCAATATCGCTGTACCTGTGTTACTTGCAACTATTTCCTTGAAACACCATAATTTATAGTACCTGCATAGTGTCTTTGTTCTGAGTTGTAGGGCTACTTACCTAATACTGGGCTCCGGTTGGCGGAAAATGTGTATTGTCTGTCGAGTAGCTCAAGTACCAAATCACAACGGTGGAAAATTAAGATGTATCTATCATTAAGGTCCTAATTACTTTGTTTTTTGTTGTGTTTCGTAAAATACCTCGGGCAACTTTCTTCCATAAGACATCAGTTATAAAAATTCTAATTTTGAATCGAATTTATATTAGTTGTACTTCTTAACTTGCACATGGCCTCTATTTCTCATTACTTAATGCTTGAAGGAGACAAGCATAACAACCCATTAAACCTAAGGCGAGACAACTTAAAATATTCTAAATTGTTGTCATTTATTTCATTGTTACAATTTGTTCAACACATATTTCCGACTTGCTGACGATTGCAGATGATGTCGAACCAGATGAAAAACGTGACTTTCTGCAGGAGCTTGAGGTGATGAAGAATTTCGAGCCTCACCCTCATGTGGTGATGCTGATTGGCTGTTGCACCAGAGCAGGTAACCCGTTCGACTTGTAACAACATTTGTTGAAAACAGAGAAGACTAGTGTTGAACTACTTTGTCATAATGGAAATTGGCAAGAGCTCCAAGCTGTTTGAGTCCCTTTTGACAGAAGTGTAAGGAAAGAAAAAGCACCACCTGCATTGAAAGCAAAAAGTGAAAGTTGAAAAGTTAGTAGAGTAACTTTGAAAGGAACACGACAAGAAGCTCCTAAATTACCAGCCAGCAAGGGTCATCCTAGTTTTAGATTTATTGATACCTTTGAAATGATTCAAATCTGAAGACGAGTACCACTCTACCCTGCAGAAGCAAGCGTTCGAAGCAAATTTCTATTAGCAAAGACCAAGGATTGTGTTGGTATTCAAACTTGCAAGGGACAATATGGGGCAGTTTTTGATTTAGGAAGTTTTTGGGGAAACTAACATATTCAAAGACTTTGCCCAACAAACCTAGACATGTGTCTATAATCGCGAGAGCAAAATACATCCATGACACAGTTGTTAGTTAGTAGCTAAAAAATCGCAGTAACTGTGATGATACACATGCAATGTCTTATTTGTTCTTATACCGCTCGCCTTAAAACAGTTTTCCCAATATGGCTGAGAAAGTTGACGCGTCTGATTGGTCTATCAGAAAAAATACATATACAAAAAATGAAAAATGAGAAAATCACATTCAGAAAAGGCTTTCATATCCGAATTATTACATGATTTTTATCTTAACTAGTGCACTTGCTAAGTATTATTTCTGTTTATCAATGTTTTGTTCTTTGTTACTGCCGCACGCAGAGCCCTATGTCCTAATACTGGAATACCTTCCTTATGGGGACTTGCTGGGTTACCTGAGAAGGTCCCGTGGGTACACAGACGCACAATCAACCGGAGAGCTCCTTCCACCCACTCGTGTCACCTCCAGAGACCTGATGAGGTTCTCTTGGATGATTGCAGACGGAATGGCTTACCTTGCAAAGAAAAAGGTATTCACTTGTGATTCCCAAAATTATTAGTTGTTAAAGCGCCAGTCTTTCGTCTGGAAGGCCTGCGTTCGATTCCCGGTACCGGATCTTCACTCAGGGTCTCAAAATATCTCTCTGGTAAGGAGGTTAAGCCTAAACCCAGTGTATCAATCTCCTATCGGGAGACTTAAAAGAACCCACAGTATTTGTCGAAAAAGAGAAAGGTTGTGATCCTGGTGTCGTGGTCTGTCAACTACTAACTGAGGGCAACTCTTAATGTGAGCCGTATATTGCGGACGACCTAAGACTCTCAATAGCAATGTTAACTGTAAAAAATATGATGGTTGTAAAGCGTATTTGATAATTTGCACCAAACGAGCGCTATATAAATGCCAAATTTGTCTTGTCATTACTATCATTATTACTATTTATAGTTATTCTGTTTATCATTTTTATTATTAAGACTCACTTGAGGATGCTACCTTTACCTGACTTGGTGCTTTGCTAGTTAGCGTGGTGTATTGTTTTGAACCGTTCATTCCACTGCTAATACAAAGTCAATTTGAAAGACATAAGTTCTGATGCATTTTTGGAAACGTTTAGATCGTGCATCGGGATCTTGCTGCGCGCAATGTCCTCGTTGGAGATAAACAAGTTTGCAAGGTGTCTGACTTTGGCTTGGCTCGTAATATGCAGGAGGATGTTTACACACGGACAAAGAAGGTAACAAGGTTATTACAATCTACTGTAAAGTGATACATTTAACAATAAAATAGTTATGTTTTTTGCTCATTTAGTATATTCAGATTGGAAGAAGTTGAATACGTTACTCTTACTAAATTAACGAAAGAGGAACAAAAGGCTTTCATATAGGTCTCAAGAGAAACTCGATTTGAAGCTTTTCAAAAAATGTAGGTATAGAACTTCAAAGAACCAGTTTACAATATTTAGCAGTGCCAAGTTAGTGGAAGCAGTCTTTGCTAAACTGATTTTGTTGGTGTTTGGGAGGTTTGTCGATTTACCAAATTAACTACATTACCAGAAAAGTAATGGAAAGTAATTAGTTATAGTAAAAATGAAAATAATGAATAAAACAATATGAAAAAGACAATGGCAATACAAAGAACTGTACAAAAAAGCTTTACGATTTCAGTAGTGAAAATTATCGTCATCATAAAGCAGCTACGAAATGAATAAAAATAACAAGAAAACTTATTGTTATAAAAGTTTGAAATCAAATTGAATCTTTTACCTGTTATCTCTTGTCTTCAATCCCTAGGCAACCTTGCCACTAAAATGGATGCCACCCGAATCCCTTTTCAAGGCAGTCTCCACCACAAAGAGCGACGTGTGAGTATTGCAAACTATTACACTGAGTATTATACTTTTAACACATCCTTGAGGACTCGTGCTAATAAGAAAATGTAACTCTTTCCTGGTAAGATTCCCTACAAGCTTCTAGTTCTCGGTGGTGGACAAGTTGTCAAGATTAAACATGAAAGACAAAAGCCGGTGTTTTTCCTTAGTGTTTATGCACTCTCCTTGTCATCTCGCTTAAATATTCATCTGACTAAGAAATATTCAATGTTAACTAAATGTGAAGGACAAACTGAGCTGATTTTGGCCAATCCAATGTGCTCCTATTAGTTTTTATATGGCTCTCCTTGTCGTCTGGCTTAAACATTCGTTCAAATATGGAGTATTTACCACGATTTGCTAAAATGTGATACAAATTAAAATTGCTCTTGATGATATCACAGGAGTCGTTCTTTTTGAGTCACTACATGTGTAATCGGCTCTAATAAAGAAGAAAAGTATAACGGTGTTTGCAGAAATTACCTGGCGTGCTTAAAAACTCTCCCATTGCAGTGTTACTTTCACACTTAACCTGTCGACCACCCATAATAACCAGTGTTTCCACTTTGTTGGTTCCTTTAGCGTATCTTACGAAATATTTTTTAAAAACAGCTAATTGCCCGACCCCCTATTATTAGAAACATGCCAAACACTAAAATATATATATCGAAGTAACTGTGAATGTTATATTGTTTCACAGATGGTCTTTTGGAATCGTGATGTGGGAGATTTTTACTATCGGTAAGAATCAAAGAAACGTGTCTTTTGAAGATTTAAGAAGTATTGCCTAGATCTGTAGAAAAATAAGGTTTTATTTTTTATTTCAATGCTTTTAAATAATAAGAAAATGTTTAAAAATACACAAAAAATGAGATGGCATTAATGTCTTAAAAAGGTGTTGATAGTCTCTCATAGCTCATAAAATTTTGATTAGCTTTAAATAAAAAAAAATGGACAGCACAATGAAAATTGTCTATCTCCGCTTACCCTTGAGAAAGTTTCATTGTCTAGATTTAATTGTTTGTAAGAGAAAATAAAGTAGTAAACGAAAGCCGTGAACCTACTGTTGAGTTCTTCCACTACTTTTCTTCTTATACAGTTTTCTTTTTTCTTCATGGGAATACTTGAAAATAATTCTGCTTCGTTTACACCCATGCAAATTTATAGAAGACTTCAATCATTTTTTAAAAACCTTGCACCGATAAGTTTTATACCGAGAATATTCAAAAATTGAAGAACCGTTATAGTTCATAAAAATCTGCTACCGAAAAAGACGGAAACCAAACTCATGTTACAAACAAATGGAAAACCTTTTTCACTTGCACACACTTTTCTCTTTATTTAGTATATATATTCGTTTTTTTCCCTTTTTATAGAAATACTTTCGTTTACTAATGTAAATAGAAAACACAAGGGGCATAATGGCTTTACTATCACACACGTCCCAATTGTTAATCATTTAGTGAATAAAAAAAATTGAAAAGAAAAAAAATTTATCCCAAGAATATTCGTAAACCGTATTTTTCAATGTATATGTGTCTATATATTGAGCTCTTCATTTATATTTCTCAAAATTTGTGCTTTGCAGCATTAACATGTACGTATGTGCCACGTTTTCTAATCAAAAGATCCGTGATGATCTACTAATTTGTAGTAAAATGGAAAATGTGCCAAGTGCAATTTTTTAGACGAATACTAAACTCTATCAGTTATTCCAGCTACTAATTTCAGCTGATGAGGCCAGGATTACAATAGAATTGCTAATTAAGCCTGTTATATGAACAGGAGACGTACCTTATCCCCAGTACCTCGGTAAAGATATCCCGACTCTCCTCCAGAAAGGGTTTCGTATGGGCAAACCCGCACACCTGAAGGATAATCTGTAAGTATTCTAGCAAAAGTTTTAGAATTTGCAAAAGTTACAAGTATTTAAAATGATAATAATAGTGAGGATTAACTACAATGATAAAAAGATTACTAATGACAGTGATCGTATCAATAATACTTATAAAAGTAATAACAATTCAAAACCAATAATGATAACTTTAACAACAAAAAAAGAAGAAGAATAGCAAGAAGAAAAACAACAACAAACTTTACGAAAGTGTCAAACCAATGATAGCCTTGTGGAAACCTATACTAGAAATAGCGAACAATAAACAGGTAAAACAAACACAACACGAAGAGGTAATGAAAAAGCGAAAATTAATAAGAAAGGCATGAGCATGGCAGAGGTATTTGGTTATTGTTTAGTAGGACTTTGTTTACAACATAAACAACATTTTAGTGGTTTTTGTCTCTAGTTATCAAATCATGCTGGACTGTTGGAAAGAAGAGCCGGAAGAAAGACCAACATTCGATTGGCTGAATATGGAACTCAAAAAGATGACGGAAGACATTGAGGTGAGATCTGTAGTTACTTCCCGCTTATTATCGTTTCTCCTCACATATATAGCGGGAGGTATTGAGGTGACGTCGGCAGTAGGTCGTTATATAATTTTATTATACTCCACATACTCACATAATGACTGAAGTTATTTAGGTTAGATCCTGAATTACTTTGTTAATAAGATCATTATCCCTGATAATGCCGGAAAACAACAACTATCCTAGATTCGCCACTTTTTTGTTTGACTTAATTTTATTTCATGGTGGATCTCCTTCTACAGTAAAACAAACTTAAGTTTATATTTGTTAACCCTTTTCATCACCAGTCATCATTTTTTCCTTACACTGAAAAAAAAATAGAAAATGTGACTTTTGGTACTGTGCTAAAGAAAAAAAAAACTGGTCAAATAAAGAAAACTGCTGGAGATAAATGGAAAATGCCCTCAAACTTGTACCAATGTTGGTAGAGTTTATGAATACACCTGGGACTGAAAGGTTGCATTTGCTAAAATATATTTAGTTTACCTTTTAAAGTGCCTGGGACAGAAACATATTGCTATCTCAAAGCAAAGACCTTGTTATGAATGACGAACAGGACTGGATTCTAGCTGCGAGCTATTTCAATGAAAAAAATCTTATCGACCACTCGTCGACCAATTCCGTGTTAATCTCGACTAATTCAGAGTTCATCTCGAACGTATCAGTGTTCATTCCGACCACATGCAGAACAACTACAACTACAATACTCTGTTCTCTTTTTTTTCTCTTCACGAAACCTCTTGACAGGTTCAAAACACTTTTCTTGTGACGTCACTTGTCACATCACACTTAGCAACAGACCTCGCTAAGTGAAAAACTTTTGTCAAAATCGGTCCTTCAGATGTTTAATGTTTATTAATTGATGACGTCACAAGTTTTGAAAACAAACTTTCGACGTTTAGAAACCTGCTGCACATCCATTACCTTTGATTGGATGAAATTCAGTCAAACTTGGATCGAGATTTTGTTCGGAATAGTTCTTAACTGTGGTTGTCATAGCAGATTTAAAGCAAATTTCACAAAGATTGATAATATGCCTTAAAACCTTGCGACGCCGTCAGTTGAAAACATCGAATGCTAATATCTCGAGAACCGTCAAAGATTGAACAAAATTCTTCGCTAATTATTCGTTAGTTAGCAAGGTCTATTCACTGAGACAACAGTAACTTTCTTGTCATACACGCACTTTAAGGTTTTATAGGGGAACTTAACTCTAAAATCAACATTTTCTGAAGAAATTATTGAAGGTGTTAAGAACATATCTAAACGTCTTTTTCTTGTGTCGCCCTGATTTTTCGAAAAATTAAAGTATGTACATGCGTGTTACGGGTCGTTTGGGGTCATTAAGAGTGGGCGCTTGTCGATTTGTCAGCGGTAAACGAAGGTAACGTATGGCGTAGGTTATGGGGTTCGAGCGAGCGCTTTGAACTGTTTTTGTTGTTAGAAGCTCGCTTACACAGTCAAGAGTGAAAGTTACAACTTACGTTGTGTGCGATATCTCACTCAAATGATGAATTTTTTCAGTCTGAGCAAACTCTTACCCAAATCTGACGTCAAAGCCTCACTCTCTCTCCGCTTAACCCCTATTTCTGAGCTGCCGGTACAATGCGGCAAGTAACGTGTTTAAAACTCGTATTTCCCGAAAAATCAGAGCGATACGAGGAATTGTTTTAAACACCGTTTTCACACTCAGTTAAGGATTTATTTGACAAAAGTTGGTTTTAGGGTCCAGTTCTCCATTTGGTTTTGTTTTTTTCGTAGGAGTACATCAACCTGGATGCCTATGATGACCAGCTGTACGTCAACTTTGACGTAGTGTGAGCTGGCCGTGAGATCTTATTTCCAAATAAGGAATCAGATGCAGCTTGTGGGGAAGAACAACCTAAATTTAGTACACACTTTTTTTTATAAGAACCAGTAAATTTTTCCGAGGCTCATTTTTCTTAATTTTTCGGCGATTTGAGCTTGGAAAATTGTTCTTAAATTGTTCTTATATATAAGTGTGGTTTAAATCGAATAAAAACTAAGCCTGAGGTATTGCAATACGTGTATTGGAAAACAAATTGTAAGGACTAACTTCGGGGCAAGTATATATACGTGTACTGCGAATAATTTGAAGCAATGACTGATTAAAAGAGAGAAACTGCAAACCATTTCTGTATTGCTACAAGTTAAATGTCGAAGCTCGGTAAAGTTTCAGTACAGTTATCGAGCCCGAGCCTCAGCTTGTTCTTAAATTGTTCTTAAATTTTGGCCAATCCGAGCCTCGTTGTTCTTATAAAGTTGTTCTTATAAAAAAAAAAGCGTGTACTCATACAAAGCTTTCTAAGATCAGTAAGTCTCAAGTAAGGACTAACATATAGCTTTTTGAGAACAAGCCTCTGAGAAATTATTTTCCTAAGGACAAAGCTATAAAGACAAACAAGATTTACAAAGTGTATCTATCAGTGTTAAGTTAGGAAGATGGTAAATGAAGTCGGGAATTTATCTGACGTTCGACCTCAATTGCCTTTCGAATAACTTCAGTTTGTGTAGTAAGTATAAAGTGATTCATTATTCAACCTATTTGTTAAGAGGTTCAACTATAAGCAGTGTTTAGAGTGAGATTTTACAGTGAATTATAGGAAGGCTACGTAATTAAAAAGGATTTTGAAGAAAAATAATTTCCTTACGAAAGCAGTTATAGTTTTTTAGAAAAACAAAACAGAAAAGAAAGAAAAAAGAAACGGGTAAAAGAATTTAAGACATCCACATGCATAATTAAGACACTTAAAATGATAAAGTTAGATAATTTCATTGTAAAGTTCTTTTTTACTTAAGAAGAATGAAAAACTTCAAGATATTCTAATTTTAAGTGCAGTGTTTTAAATTTACAAAAAAATGAATAACCATGACACAATAGTTCTGCTGGTATGCGTTGGACAACTGAACTGATTGAATTGGACTCACGAAGTAAAATGTAAATAAAAAAGAATAGCCAATACAACGCAGAATTTAAGTTTGCTCATACAATGTTTCGGTTAGCCATACTAGCCTTCTTAAGAAGTATAGCTAGCCAAAATATTGTGTGAGAAAACTTAAATTTTGCGTTGTATTGGCTATTCTTTTTTATTTGCAATGTTTTAACCCATTTTTATGTAGAGAATTTCACAAAACAACGCAAATGGTGGTATAGTGTGCAAAGCCAAATGATAAGATGGCACTGTAAATATATCGAAAAGCTAAGGTTTCTTAAGGACTCTGCTTCCTAATTTACTCACAAAGAATTATAGAAATCACATATATTTCATGCTTTTGGCATGTTGATGCTGCGCGGTGTCAGTAATTTTTACACTCGCCTTTTTAGAATAATGTCTTCGAAAACAAAGATTGAAACATAGCAGATAGTCATATAAGCATTTCCTGCAAATGATATGGTGGTAAAATGTGTAAAAGAAACAATGGCATTGTTTAAAGCTTCATTCAGGTGTATAAGGTTTGTAATGCGAAGCATGACATAAGTTCATTCAATATGGGATAAATTTGGGTCATTCTTGTACTGTGAAGCAAAATAAAGTTAAAAAGATATATGTGGTTACATTTGTCGAAAGTGTGGCATAAGTATGCTTCGAAAATTCCGCATTTTAGATTTACCAGCCCTACTAGTCCCCATTCTATACTACCTTATCCAAGCATATTTTCTAAGCAACATCTTTTTACAAGTTTTCTTGAAAGCCCAACTCTAGATAATGTTTCGCTCGGGGAAGAAGGGA
>JANVCF010169295.1:0-11166 GCA_025388745.1 Hydrozoanthus gracilis
CGCTTTGAGCATGTACCTATGGAAAGGCGCTATATAAATGCTAATTATTATTATTATTATTATTATTATTATTATTAATTATCCACGAGCGCAAAGCCGTATATGCAAACAAGCACTTCTACCGTGATGCAAATTTTTGAACAACACTGTTTACCTAATCTACTGTATTGGAAAAGTTGCCGACTAACACAAATATCTGAAGCTCTTTGAGCACAAAAATGTTGAAGGTACTTAAAAAGGGGTTTAAAATGTTATGTAGGTTTTAATCAGTGCGAAGGAGGTTAAGTTGTCAAAAATTCTCTCTTTCTGCATGCAATATTACCACTAAGTGTCATATGACTCCCCCTCCCCCCAAAAAAATGCTGCAATGCAAGACTTTATTGAATCAGTGAAATGAACAGCTCAGCTAAAGATTTTACTGTTTGTAGCTACACTATTTAAAGTCTTCACAACTCTTAAAGTGCCTATGACATGAAACATTTTGCTACCTCTTTGGATAGACCCTGCAAAGTGAGGAATAATGGTGAAAAAATTTCGTCAAAATCTTTATGGTTATCAAGGTATTAACATTTAGTTGTTCATCTGTAACGTTAGTTGTTGTTCTGGCAAACTTTCATTTTTTTAAAATCTGCTGGCAATCCTTAAACTTTGGACAAGAATTAGTGACCATCCTGAAGAATACCACGAGATAGGGCATCAGCCCAAGTTTGGCTTAAGCTCATTCAAAGATTATGGATGGGCGGCAGATTTAAAAAAAAAAAATTGAAAATTTGCCAGAATAACAACCAACTTCATCAGTTAATATTTAATACCTCAAGAACCATAAAAGATTTTGACAAATTTTCACCGCTGTTAGTCTATCCGCTAACGTATCGAGGTATTTCATGTCCGGAGGAAAATTCAGCAATCGAACTCCAGGACTTGGAGGGTCTACGATTTAACGTCTTTATCGGAGATGACTCTTGATCTAACTATGTGCAGATGCTAGAGCAAAATCATCTTGTTTTCTCAATTATATTAAGACCCTGAGTGAAGTTCCGGCACCGGAATCGACAAACTGACGCACTACCACCTGGGCAAACCAGACGTGTTTACAGAGCTCCCTTCAGGCGTACCTACCCGAATCTCCCCTGTATCTTAGAGAGGTAGGCTCTACGCTGGTATCTCTTGTAAAAGGACATAATCTTGTAGATCGCCCGCATCTTCCTTGCCCGCATACGGGCTAGTCCTCCGCGCCAATGCTGAGATTTGTTTAAAACATAACGTTAAATCCTTGAAATATCACTGCTTATCTAACTCAACACATGTATATTAGGTTATAATACTATTTCTTATCAGATTGTTTAGAATGCAACATCCCAAAACAAGGCATTTAACTATGTTATCATCATTACCAATACGAAGGTATGAACACCAATCAAACGGGAGCACCAGGGCTAGCTAGATTATCATTTGTAAGGAAGACAATGCTTTCTTGACTTCTTATTTTGAGTCTCTTTGAACTTTCAATTTTCTAGAATGTAGGCAAACGAATTACAGCGTGCGAGTCATCCCCCCCGGCAAGACGGCTAGTGCTTTTCAACAAAATCAAGTCGACTAACCCGCTGCAGCAAATGAACCAACGACGGTATTTTCTCTGCTCGTAGTTGCTCCATGCTGAAGACTGTTTTGGGAGTTCGAATGAACAACTTAGTCTTTCCGTACTCAACATCTGAGGCGAAGCCATGGTGATTGATGATCGCTTGAATGCCGTCTCTGGCAGAACCCTGGTAGTTCGGCCATGTCTCTGGAACAGTCATCTTGTACCTGAGGCACACAGATATACCCAACAATTTTACCCTCAGCGGACCAGAACATTAAAAGGTGCATTTGGCAGCTGCTTAAAAGCAGTCTACATACTCTGCTACTCATTTTACCGACCCAGGAAGGAAAGCTGAACGGACTTTAGTGGCCCGAAAGAAGGCAACCTAAACATTCAACCTTGCATCTGGCCGAGGATGGAACCAAGGATTTCAAGAATGGGAGGCAGAGATGCGCCAACCTCTCCGCTTATACTGGGTCAAAAAAGCAATCAAAACTCACCCCCTCCCCCTAAGCTATAAACAACAACAACGAGTACTTTGTTTCACCTATAGCGCATTACTTACAGGTGTGAAGACAGTTAAAACTTAACATGAGACAGGCGCGTAGTAGCCACAAGACCAAACTAGCCAGATAAACAGTTAAACGATAACAGTAAAGCAAGTTTTAAAGTTGTGTTAGCCAAAAAGATAGTTGAAACGATTGAATTAAGCGATTGTTTAGGATGTGACCACAAGAAAACACTATGTACAGTACATTCATTAAGACACACGTACCTTTGCAAAAACCTTGGATAGGGCATTCTAAAGGCGAAACCTGCACGTCGCACACGGACATTTTCAAGAAGACCAAGATAAGCCACCTGTCCAGCAAAGAGTAATTTTTCTTAGAACATAAACAGAAATTTGTCGCACTTTTTTTCGTATGTCGTGAGCGTGCGTCTATAACTTGATATTCGCGCGGCCAGCAGTGCATCTTGACAATCGTAATAAAAGGTTGCTACAAACACAAAGATTCGTCGGGTGCTTCTCAAGTGCTCTTCTAACTTCCCGCGCACATCCATAACACAACTGACACAAAAGTCATAAACATAAACTATTTCTTTATTATCTATCAAGTGAGGAAAATTGGAAGTTTTAGTTTTCTTTTGTATGGTTAGCAAGCACAGCTTTTATAACCATATTTGCTTACTAAGACTTATTTCTCAGTTAGTGACAACTGGGAAAATTTGCAGCTGAAGGAAGCAGTACACGACTGAGTGGAAGCCCATTGTGTTATATAGTAAAGTAAAACTGAAGAACCAGATTTGAAAGCACACACATCAAAGACATTTACCTGATGTCCGATACGCTCTTCATTGAACTGCACCGGAGACTTGATTTCGTTCGGTTTGATGCATCGAACATAGAACGGTTTCTGTAACAAAGGCTGGAGTTAGCGTACATGACACTCATGGTCAACCGACTGTTAACGCAAGCAGCATTGTTCTGCATCGTATTTGAAACATTGTGGCTTAAAAATTGGGGAAATAAACTTGACGTTAAAACGAAGCCCCATACCAAGGCTGATACGCTTAGAGACTTGTGCAACTACAGAGGTTTAAAATCACGATCTTTTCCAAATAATATTTTTCTATCTTGTATACAGACCCAACCTTTACAAACATATCAATAGCAAGCTTTTCAAAGCCAGATCCAAAGCCAAGGGAATGTGGCGAGAGGTTCCGACATCTCTTCCTTTTGGATAAAAACAATTATTGCGAAAGTTTATAAGTTCGTAGAACTCGAAAGTGAAGCGTTGTGACGCCATGTTCCAATTGCTTACTTCAATTAACTCAGCATTTGGCAGAGTCGTCTGGCGCAGAATAAAAGAAGAGGGGATTATTGTCTTTTGTTGCTAAGTATACAACACAAGGTTGTTTATTAACAATCCTATGCACTAATCTTTATCAATCATGGTAAGCTATTATAATAGAAGAACTGAATGAAAGCTGTCCACACTGTACCTTTGCCGCCAGTTTCTCAACTAACGCGATCATGGAGTTCTTGAAGCGGGTTGCTGCAGTTGCAGGTCGCTGGGTAACCTGAGGTTACCATTAAAAAACAAATCAATAACTAGCAATAATTTTCTATATCGGCACACTGTACCCAGTTTATCGTGTGTTAGTTATAAAAATGCTAACAGGAAGTTTGAGATACGAGTACGCCAAAGCCGACGACGACGGCAGAAAACAACAGTGAATGCAATAGCTGCACGCTGGAATGCACCGTAATGGTTTCTAATAATCATATTTAGAAAGCATCACCTCAGCCAATCAGAAGACACGTTGTATCTGTTATACTTCATGACATAATTTATAATCATAATCATTGTGGTTCATTAGTCTGTAGAAAAAAAGAATCTTTCCCATACGCTGTCACGACACAAACCTGATCAATTGCCTGTTTGCCTTCTGGCCACATTTCCTGCAATGGCTTGTGGGTACTACGTACAGAGAAACAGCACAGTAACTGTTATCTTTTCTGACATGACATTTTACAAATCAAGCCAAGTAAAACAAAAGTTAGTTAATTTCATGTTCGGAAGGAGGGTTTTTTGTAGTCAGAACTTTTGATATTAATCTAATAAATTGTAATCCCATTTATTGTTAGTGTATCCAAGGGGTCGAACAACCTTCCGTCTTTACATCAATGACAATAGACGGGATATACGAGATAAATTTACTAGTATCTATCAGATTAAGTCAATGTTCACAAACTTCAATTCCGAAATGTTTTACAGCCGCGAAAGAAAATACAAAATACAAAAAAACTTAGAACGGCCGATTTCCAATGTCGTGCGGGGACGCTTACCAACTTTTTTTTTTTTACTTTGGCCTAACTCTCACCACTGGTATCTTCAAATCATAAGTTATTCCAAACTAATAACTTCTAATGAATATCATAAATAATAGTTATTTTGTGACTCACATTGTAGGTGATATTCTGGAAGCGCCGCTGTACATATAGTTGCATGAACAAACATGTGAACACAAACTTGGCTGAAAATGACCATGTATGTGGTCGCACAAGTTGTGACTTCGACATAAATGGCGGCGCAAGCAACCTCTGACATCAACAAGCAAAAAACCCTCAACTGCCAGAATGGGTTAAAGATCCAAACAGATCAGGTACAGTTTCTGATAATCCTTAAAAAATTACTTTCCGAGTCAAAATGAAGTCAAATGAGTTGGCGTTATTACTAGGTTTCAACTAATACCCAGCTAAGTATTTATAAGGTGTTTATTCTTCCTCACTTCAACTATTGTAGCTTAATACGGTACTTCTTACACAGTCATGAAACTGAAAAGCTTGAAAAATTGAACAAACATATTTTAAAAGCTTATTTTTAAAGACTGGAGTTCGGACTATGAGACTTTATTGGATCGCTGTAAAACAAATAGTTAAGCAAATAGGAGAATTCAAAATATGGTTTTATGTAATTTCAAATGTATTCATTTCAGTAATTATCCAAGTTATCTACAGAACTTATTCCAGCCTAGAATACCTACCTACTCAATGAGGGGAACACATTCTCTTTCCCTCCCACGACCGTTAACAACAACATATGGCATTCATTCTTTTGCATATTCTGCAGCAAAATTTTGGAACTCCCTCCCAGATAGTTTTAAAAAAGTGTTAGATTTTAAGGAACTAGACAAAAATTATTATCTTATAAATTAATATCATAATTTTTTTTCTCGAAGATACTAGCTACATGCAAAACTACTCTAAAATTCGAAGTCAAAGAAAGTTTGTATGTATGTATGTAGAGAAGTGGTTTCAAGATCTCTACTTTGATTAACCAACTCCTCCTTACCTGCTGTAAAGCAATCGCTTGAAATCCTGGAACAGCATGTCCTTGTTCTTGTCCAGGAAATCGACAATGGAATACCTATTGCGGTATAAAGTGTTGATATTAACAAAAAACTGTTACACTGCAATTTTCAGTGTTATTATTTTCAATGTAAACACTAGACACAATTAAGTTTCAACAAAAAATAATTCATAAGAAAACTGACTCACGTCACATCTCCTGCATAATGTTTGATGCGGAAGTCTCTATGAAACTCTAGACTCTTGTCTGAAGCATCAGTCTGGCGATATAAATTAAACATTGTAAACTAATTTACTGACATCTAGATGAAAGATTTAGAAAAACAAATTAGAAAGAAAGTTTGCCTGAGTGCTTACCATCCTGCTAGCATAGTGATCGTGCTTTGCTAGTTTTTGATCCATTGTTTGTAGCAACATCTAATGGTGTAACAACAGATAATAAAGTTTAGCGATTTTAGAATGAGATGTTCAGCTCAGATCGAGCCACAAAGGGAAGCTGTGAGGTTGAGGCCCCTTCTAACAACCAAGAAGATACTAAAGATTGGTACATGGAACGCCTGCAGAACTTTGTACGAAGCAAGAGGGATCGGTAGGTAGTAACATGGAGCCCACAGCCGGGGCAAAAGGAACAGGGGGGTAGCCAACAAACAGCTGGAGGAAAGACACGGAAACAAGTTCTAATAAAGAAACTTGGAGTGACGTAGACAGATATATAAGCAGAAAGACCTACAAAGTTGGGTGCATTGGCACTCATTGGTTGATGGATTATGCTCTGTACGGATCTCAGGGCCTTTGTTCTAAAAAATTAATAAGAGCCCATAAGATTAATATGCACCCAATCATTAATCCTGCGGCCTGATTGGCTAGCTATAGATCTGTACCACAGCACACTAGTTATAGTGAAAGAAAGTGGGTCCTGCACCAAAAATCCTGTGGAAACCATTTTGTTAACAAAGAAGAGAACTTTGACAGAAAGTATCAATAACAAGTGTTATTGTAAATCTTAAGGCTTTCAGTTCAATGCCTTACCTCATCAGTGACTTTTCCAACGTTTCGGCAGCCTTCATCCATGATAGCAATAAGTCCCTTGTGTGGCTGCTCCACTAAATCACAGATGATCTTGTTGTTAAAGTACTTGATCTGCGGTCAAAAAGTAGAAAAATCAGTTGCAGGGCAATCTCCAGATCATTAACGAATTGGTGATTTCATTGCTGCATCACCTTGCTTAACTACATAATAATACTGTAGACTGGGGGTTCTTCTTTTAAGTTATTATTAACAACAAAAACTGAAGGAATTTTAGTCTCAATTGTTAGAGAGCTTATCCCCATCAACCAATTTAACCAACAACACGCAATGCTCTCTGTGATCACTGAGTAGGTTGAAGCACAGTGGTTGAAATACTGGTTACAATGTAAAAGGCAAAAACAGACAAAAATTAAGTAACAAATATACTGAACTATGAACATTATCCTATCAAACATGCATGTTTGACAGATACACTTGTTTTTATTAAACAGTCTGTTCTAGTACATTAAAAACTTCCCCTCACCCTTTCCCTATACAAAAAGAACAGCTGCTTGAAAATATGATCATACAAGGAAAAAACATAATGATAATGTGGTAACTAAGAGATATCATTTTATTATTCATTTATTTATTTAGTTGGCCAGGGCTGATTTAAATGATTCAAGAGCCTCCTCAATCAGCTCGTCTGGCAGTCCATTCCATTTTTTGACAGTTCTTATAAAGGAACTATATTTGTAGGTATTGGTCATACCGCCTAAGTTTAAAAAGCACTTTGGGTGGAATGATCTCATAATTCGGGTTTTCTTTTGGAACACATTAAGCTATTAAGCAAACCTCTCGCTAATGAATAATCTTGGATCCAGAGGATGACCCCACCCACTAAAAGTAACAACGGTGGCCACCTGGTCAACTGTCAACAGTGTTGCACATTAATTATCATGCTATTGCTATGGAGATAGCCAGTAAAATGGCACTATAGCCTTAGTAACATTTTGTTCATAATCTTTCAGTGGATATCGAGCCTTGTTAACTATGCTGTGCTGACAGAACTGCCCAACAAGGCCGAAACAGCTGTCCGTGCATGGCTACTAACACTTAAGGTCCAAACGACTCTTAGGGCTCAGTACAGGCTTTAACTCCTTCTGACCCATGCAGCTATAACTTGCATATTTACTTTTTGTCTCCATAAGTGTAGTTATAGCATGTACATGCAACACTATTGGTTTTTCATTACCAGCCAGATCCCAGAGGCCCATCGCTTACTATTTTGTGATAAACTATTACTAAGGGAGTTGCTTGCAACTTTAAGGCAATGCTCGAATGCTTGTGAAAATCTATGTTGCATGCTTGATTTATTTCAAAATAAAAATTCTCAGTCTCGCATGCTCACAGGTGTTTGCCAATGACTGATCAGGGGCCACATTAGGTCACAGATGAGCTAAACTTACCTCAACCCATTCGATCCCCTCTCGCTGGTATTCCTCTTGCTCCTGTTTGAGAACCAGCTCTATAAACAACTGCTGTAGCTTCTCATTGCAATAGTTGATACACAGCTGCTCAAAACTGTTGTTATCGAAAATCTCAAAGCCATAGATATCAAGGACACCTATTACAGTTGTCTTGCCGTGTTCAGGCGTGCGATCCAGGTCAATGGCATCATTCACTCTACTAACAATCCAGCTGAACATGCGGTCATAAATTGCCTAGAAAAAGAAAAAGTATGTCAGTTCATGCATAACTACAGCAGATATGACTTTTTGCAACTAACATTTTACTTCCTTCTGGGAAATGCATTATGTTCAAATTCTTAATTTTCCAAGACATAATCAGGTTGAAACACGTCATTTCAACAGGATAAAATAATATCATCAGGATGAAATAAACATCATCAGGATGATCTTAACATCATCAAGGTGAACTAAACATTATCAGGATGAAACAATTAATAGTAGGATGAAATGAACATTATCAGGGTGAGCTAAACTTTATAAGGGTGAAATAAACATCATCGGGATGATAAACATCATCGGGATGAAAAACATCATCAGTGTGGAATAAACAAATTATTAGGATGAAATGAGCATCAAGATGTAAACATCATCAGGGTGAACTAAACATCATCAGGATGAAATGAACATCATCACAATGAAATAAGCATCATCAGGATATGAACACATTTACCTAAGATGAATCAAACAACAGGATAGAATAAATATTATCAAGATGAAATCAACATAATAAGGATGAAATATACCTTGGCCAGAGCATCTCGTCCATGGTAGGCTTCCTTTTCATTGTGCCCCTTTTCCACGACATCCCCCCTCGTGGCCACCACTCTGTAACACAGAGCCTTGTCCACAGCAACATGTGAACTTCCCAACAACTTGCCAATGATGCTTAGTTCCTCTCTGTTGGCAACCACAGCCTGCTCATGAGTCTTGTCATCAAGTTTGAACTCCACATTACCCTGGTAAGTGTGAGACAATAATTCATAACTCTAACAAGTTATCAATAGCAACTTTGATTTCACTAGCTGAAACAAGTTTTCTACCAGCCTTGTTTCTTTCCACTGTAAAAATTGGTGAAGCACCAGTCTGTCATGCGAGGGGCCTGGGTTCGATTCCTGGTGCTGGACCTTCAATCAGGGTCTTGAAATAACTGAGAAGGTGCTGCCTTTGCTTTAGCATCTGCAAACGGTTAGACCTTCCCATCTTCTCGGATAAGAATGTTAAACTATAGGTTCCTGGTGGCAGGCCTCGATGGGGACCTCATGATCGAGTCCTTTTGCTTCTTTTCTGTGACTCCTCGAGTCAAAACATTACAATAAAACAAAACAATAAAATAAAACAAATTATAATGCCTGAAATTTTCATCAGCCATTTTGACTATAGTAAAAGCCCAAAACCCACAAGCTAAAACTGCATTTCAACTAGCCTGTGGCTAATTGGCTGACTGTTAGTCTCAAACCCTGGTATCTGAATGTAAACAAAGTTTAATTAAAGTGAGTGATTCAGATCATGAAGTAACAAAGTACTGTACACTTTGCAGCACTATCAGGCTTGCTGCTTGCTGATGAATGTACCTGACTTGTGTTTGTCAGGGTTTTTTGTTCAAGGTTTGTAATTACAGGAGTTAACCTTTTTGAAAATAACAGACTGTTATTATCCAACTCCAAGATGGGGCATAGGAAAGTGTGGTAGAGATTCGCCCATTGGCTGACCTACCTCGGGTACAGGGGACCTATAGCTAACTGAGAAATTTTTAAAATTCTAAAGGGAAAAAGGATGCACTTTAGGCTTAGTTTTCATTTCCCAGCTTTTCCTCCTGTTTTAGTTGTTATAATTTAGAAACATTTGCTTATAGTCACTTTATAGATAATACAGTCCTGAACTGGTTGACTTTTTAAATTTCCAATTGAAAGGAGTTCTAGTGCAAGTTCTGCATGGATATAGCTGGGACAACAATTAAAATAACCCAGAAAAGTTCCTGGTGCCGTGTCCCTAACAAAAGCCCTAGTGTGTCAAAGCAAACTATTTATCAACCTACCAGGTGAAGGATTGCTGCAACCAGCTGCCAGATTACTGACTGCTCCTCATCACTAAATCCAACAGACCGCATTGCCTCGCAGTTGGCCTTGTAAAGCACCTTGTCATTGATTGTTGGTATCTATGGCAACAAAGGTACACTAAACATCATTATTATCATACTGCACTTCAATGCCAGCTAGTACAGATTGAGTATAATTCTGGATGGAAGTTGAGATGAAGTAACTATTACCAAATCAATTTCCCTAATGATGTTGTTTTTGTTTTGTCATGCTTAATGTTGTCATCATAATTTTATATTATTGTAAATTATTTTGTTTATAATTAATGGCAACTTTTTACAGTCATGTTTTGGTCTGTACAATCATGTATTCAATATCCTATTCAGATATTAAGACATTTTCATTGTATATAACTAAATAATTAGTTTATTATTACAACAAGTATATTAATATCAATTTACAACAGGAACAACAAAAAAGTTTGACGAGGCAAAAAAGGAATTAAAAATACAAAGTTAAAGAAAACATCTACTAGATGTCTGCACAGTCTAGATACCCTGAAAGCATTTCCCCTTTCAAGATCATCTTTGTTACTCAGTGCTTCGAAGTATAACTATCACGGTCGGGGCCATAGCTAATAATTAAATGACAAACACTTTGAGCTCTTTTCTAGACATGCATATGGATATCTAAATTTTATAAGGACTCAATTTAAAGTGAACTTACTTTAAGTGTACTGAACTTACAACACTGTATAGCAACAGTCAAGGGGCGTTTTTGCTAGTAACCAGTTTCCTACCAGATACCCCTCATATCAACACGTACAATTATTATACAGCTTTAAAAACTATGTTTGTTTTGCTACTAAAACATTCACAAAGAAACTGAACAGCACCTGCCATGACTAAGATGTACAAGACCTTGCATGTGTCTTTTAAAAATTGTTTAGAACATATTAATAATATGTACCATACTTATTCTAATTTAAGCGCCCCCCCCCAATTTAAGTGCCAACTATGAAAATAATTTCTATTTTGCTTCCCATTCAGGCGCCATGGAAAAACGTAATTATTTTTTTCTGGCGCTTAATCTTTAGAATAATTTTATACTTGTTACTGGATTTTCCAAAACAGA
>JANVCF010169628.1:0-11159 GCA_025388745.1 Hydrozoanthus gracilis
TCAATAAATTGTACAAGGCATTTAGTTTTATTTTAACTAATACTATTATATTTGTTAATGTATAGTAATACATAATTTTGCTAAAGGAAAAGAGCTCAACAAAAGTAATTGACTTTGTGCTACATACAAAGTAGCAAAGTTTTCCCACCAAAAACAATCCAAAATTTGTGTCCTGTGTTGTTTAATGGTAGTTAAAAAAAATCTCATTAACTTTTGTATTTTCCATTATTCACTGTGACATTCGTTCAAAATTCACTAAAGGATATTTACTATTAGATATCCTTAGCCTGTCCTATAGGCACTTCCTTTTCAAATTTTCTGATAAAAACTGATTTATACAAGCCTCATTACCACGTTAACAGAAATCTTGGACTGCTTGGCATTCCCTCCCCGGCCATCAGCTTGACTATCTAGTGGATTCATTGCTCATTTCACTTGTTCAGGAAATACTTACTGCTTGAGTTACTGGTAGAGTAGGCTAGATATCTTTACAATGTATTTCATTTTTCCGAAGGTGAAAAAGTTTCTCCTTCCACAGATAATGCTGCTACCTCACCATTGCAGAAGCAACCAAGAGGTAAATATTTAAAATTTATTTATAGATAAAGTATTTATGCATGGACACATTTCAGTAATTGAAAAAAATCTCTAGAAAAATAAAATTCAGTTTCCTTCAACTTTAATGTTAGGGTTACATGTTGAGTGAAAACATTTTTTTCTTAATGAAAACTTATTTTACAACCAAAGTTTTAAGTTATTTTATCCTAATAGAGAATCATATTTTGAAATACAAAAACTGTAACATAGATATTTGTGTTGTATTTATAGCAGAGTTGGCACTGCACACTCCATCTTGTAGAGGGAGACTTTCATTCAGTATGTCAGGTAAAAATTAAGTTGTCAAGATCTTAAGTTTGTTAACAAATATTAATTTGTGAACATTATCATAAACCATTGATGCTAAAAGATTTAGAATATGATATATACTTGTTTTTGTCTAAATTTATTATTATATATCCAAGTGCTTATAATGACTTTATTTTTTACAAAGAACAACCAAACAAGTCTCCAGACTGTGATCTGCTCTGCCAAGAGATGGATGATAAAACTAAGACACAGGAAAATAAAGGTGCTAATAAAATAATTTTTTTTTGTATAAATATGTAATTATTTTTCCTGTTTAAAGACATACTAAACAAAGGAATGAAATAGGCACCTTATTCAATCATCTATGGTGTATGGCCAATCCTTGTTTATTTTTACATTTACACACATGTTTTGATACCCAAGTCAACAGTTACCAGTAACCCCCTGAAAGTAATGTTCAACTACAGTTGAACCCCTAAACTTGAATCCTTGGTAACTAGAATTCCCTGATAACTTAAGCAAAACTGATTTACTTTGGTTTTGCCTCTTATATTTACTGTAATTTTAACCAGGCTCTATAACGCAAGACCTAGCTAACTTAAAAGGATTTTTTACATCCCTTAAAGTACTTTTCTTTTTCATTTTACTCTTGATAACTCGAAGTTGAAAAAAAAAAACATTGAAACATTGTGACAAACTGGACCAAAGTGGGATTTACTCTTACCCTTGTTGAAGAGTAGCTATTTTGTAGTACTTGTGGTTTTCATGCTTTTGTTTTCAAGCTCTTGAATTACTAGAAATCTTACAATAAAACATGTAAAAGCAAAATCCTGTATCAGAAAACTACAACTACTCACTTATTTTTTTAATGTCACTTAAAACTACTTTCTGAATTAATGATTTTCTTTCTTTTTTTAAGAAATGGAAGAGCAGCTAGAAAATTTGATGAGGCAGATTGAAGGTCTACTTCAAACCAACAGTGAGCTCAGAAAACAACTTGAAGACAGAATTAAAACATCATCTGATTTTGAGTTCAAGGCAAATTCTGTAATTGAAAAACAAGAAGATGTTATGAAGCTGTATGATGACATTCTGGGAAGTGGTCAGCTGATTGGTGGCTTGCTTTCATTGTCAGAAAAGGAGGCTATCAAAAGTGAAATTGGAAAAGCCAAAGATATGTTCAATTTAGGCCTTCGAACAAAGTCACCAGAAGATCTTACCAAAGTCCTCTCTCCTTCTTTGTTTACCAACCTTCTTTCTAAGTTGAAAGAGTACTGTCCCACTATAACTGCTGTCTTGGAAACTCTTGTCATAGCACCAGGTATAACTAGAAACACCATCAAAACACCACATCTGAAGATGAAAGCTGCTGTCCATCTCCTGTCATCACTCATGGATGTACGAGACCAGAAAGGAAACAATGATCTTCCCATTCTGTTTGGCTTGCTTAGTATGTCGTATGGAGCAGGTCCAAAAATGATTGAGTTGCTGCAACGGTTAGGGCTTTCAGAGTCCTACCCTGTATTGTAAGTTTTTTCAAACTGTCTCATCATTCCTTGAAATTGCCAAGAGTTTGAACAAACCGGGCCTCAATCAAAATAAAATTTTACATTCCCAGCAAAACCCTCTCATCACTGTTAAAAATTTTTGATTGACTTGGATCCCAGGAAATGCTTGCAACAAAAATTTCCTACTTATTAAATTCTTTGACTTATTTCTTGAGAGTGCGTGTTTTACTAAGTTCAAATATGACAAGTTTCATTTTAACCCATTTTTAACATATTGCAAGTTCTCTGTAGTTTTTCTCGAAAATGTTCATAAAAGATGGATATCATAAACAGACTAATTATATTACAGTTCACTAAAATTGAATCAAAAGAGTGGTATTACTTGTTAATAGTTTACACGCATCAATCTGAAATATTAAAATATCACTCATGGTAATTCCAAATACCACTACAAAACATGGCGTTACCTGTACCAACATTATTATGTGAAATAAATAATAGTTTATATTTTTTGTCAAAAGGTGATCCAATGGGTTGACCTAATTTTGAGAACAATAGCAACAAAAATATCAAATATCCAATAATACCAACAATCCAATCATACTGGTGAAATTTTAATTTCTTTCAAGGCATAAAGTGCTGAAGCAGCAGCTAACCGGCTATCAGGAAATTATTGGCCAGAGGGTGAAGAAGGAAGACCCTGTGATAACGTTTCAGGATAATATGCAGCTGATGCGAACATCACTGAGGCATCTGAGGTTGTCAAAACTACAGAAGGAGAAATCAAAGCAAGGCAAACTATGGGACTTCACTGTGCGTGGTTGGCGGGTGGCAGACATTTCTGGATTAGAAGAGTTCTTCCAGTCACGAGAAACAGTAGCTGAACCACAGCAGGCAATTTCTGCATTAGAGTACAAAGATGTCTTAATAGGTACAATGAGTGTTTTGTATTCCATTTTAGCTGTCCAGTGTTGACAGTCAAAACAGAGTGCCATTTGCTTAATTAGGAGCACTAACTGCTAACCTTTTTGGGTTTCTAAATTTAGTTATCAGTATGGAGTTTGTTTGGGATGAACCATTCGATATGGTGGTGGTGGGGGAGGGAGTGAAAGAATAAAATTTTAGCAATTTTTTTCTCAATTAGCAAAAAAAAATCAAATTTCTTGTACACTTCCATTATATCAATCCCCTTATTGTAAAGTCTATTTTAGGGTGTAATTTTAAATTACAAGATACAGTAAATAGTGGTTTAACCAGTATTAAATTTCTTTAGTTGGGTGATTATTCATAAGAATTATTGCTAAAATGTAATTTCTTTAACTTGGTGATGTTTATGATAAACAATCAATCATTGATTATTTCACTCACTCAGTGATTAATTCACTGAAGTACATGGTGCACAAAGTTATTTGGATGCATGTGCTTTGATTGAAAAATAAAACTGTAAAGAATTTGCTGTTGTCATTAACGATATTTTCTCAAATAATCACCAGTGCAATAACCTGAGTATATTAAAACAAAACGTCACCTTATCTTCTGTGAATTTTGCCAAATTCACATTGCCTTCGGAGACTAACTAAGTGAAGAATCTCAAAATTATTTGCACTTGTAAATAATAAAGAAAATTGCATGAAAATAGTAAACTCTTTGAAACTTTTTCATTTATAATGCACTTCAGAGTTATAATAGCAGTGATTATATAGCAGAATAAAGTTCTCTACCATTCAGTGTGTGCTGTTTTGGTAACCACCAGTGCAAATATACCAAGCTTAAACAGACCTGATTGTTTTTAATTTCTCAACAGAGAGCAACCCTGATCACAAAAGCAAGTGGTTGGACTTCAAAAAAAGAAACCTTCTGCGCAAGATGGACCTGGCCTTAAATGGGATAACAGAAACAAATGATGGCATAGTAAAACTCACTTCTGAAGAACTCGCACAGAAGGCAGTCTCCATTTCTGAGCTTAGTAGTAAACCTCCATCTTTGAAGAAATACAAGATTGGAGTTCATCCAGTTCCAGAAGAGTTTCCCATTATAGGCCAAAAGAAAGCTGAAATCTACCCGCTGCCAATGTCATTCGAGAATCAGTGTTCGACAATGGGTGTTGCGAGCAACCTTGATCTATTTCAGAAGGAGTTTAATTTTAAAAGTCAGAAACTAACAAAGTACTTGCCCACAGTAGCTGCTGGTAAGAAGTTTGATTTAGACCAAGCTTACCAGCGGTTTGCTTTCATCAAAAGACTGGAACAACATAAACTGCAGCAACAAAGCTACGAAAGGCTGTTGCGTGGTGAGCAGGAAGAAAATGAAGAAAGTGAAGATGAACTTATTGTTATAAACCATCACAGTGATAATGACAGAAGTGATATTTCAAGCGATGATGACTAACATTTAAGGGGGCTTTCATTTGTGGCATAGGGGTAGCGTAGGGGGTGGGTCATCAATATGAGGAAAAAGCATTTGAGTTTTATTCACTCTCCATCAAATTCCTTTCTGTTTATGTCGTTTTCCTCCTAGCAGAATGTAAACTAACCTATATTGTAGAGATAATTTGCCAACAACTATGAGACGTTTAACATGAATAAACAAAAACTAAGTCTGATTCAACAGGCCATTTGTCATGCTAAGTTACAAAGTTTGTCAGTGATAAAAGTCTTCCCAGTTTTGACCTTCATGTTGTTGTTTCATTGCTGAAACTGAATAATTCAAAAATTTATTCTTACTCTGAATAGTTGGAAAATTTATAAACAAGCTCCATTTCTGTTTAGTAGTGTGTTATGCCTTTCATATAGAAAAAATGATGCACATATAAGCACACAAAAGTAATTGTTTTCCTTGTTTACGAATAATTTAAACAAAGAAAGCTTTAAAAAATTACCGGAAGTTGTAACACAAAGCCACAGGAAGTAAAGAAGTAAAACCCAGAAGCTATGACGTTCTTTTTTTTCCAAGCTGATTAAAAATACCAACATTTTCTAATAGAAATTTTGTTCTTTTAAAATAATTCCTGTTGTTAATTACTCTTTTAGTTTATTCATCAGAGGGTTTCGCGTATCGAAAAATAATCTGTGGTTCACGTGTATTCACTGAACCATGACATGTCAACATTCACAGCTATATGAGCGGTTTTCGCACGCAGTTTTCACTCAAAACCTGGCTTCCTCCGCAGGCAACTCCTGTTTTTTTTTTTTAAATCAATATCTGTACAAAGGATTGGCAAAGCCGCAAAGTACCAACAGGCCCAAGACCTGGAGCGAGCCGAAACATTTTTTTCGTTCATTTTGCAAAACGGCTCGCTCTGAGTTTGTCAAAAACCTAGGCACTAGCTAGAGGCCCATGCCGATTCTTACTTGTAATGCAAGTTGAACAAACTAGGTGGGCAGAGTTAACGTCAAAAATTGGCATCAAAGAAGTGAATGAAGAACTGGACAAGCGCATAAAGTCAATATACACTTCGCTGCGACAACTTGCGTCAGTGTGTAAAAAAGAGGAAACTCTCGTAGAGAGAATCGCCGCGCAGAGAGAAGTATGGTTTCCAGCCCGAGACCAGTACCTCCGTTCCGTTTTGCATCTCGCAGCTGCCAGTGGCCACACAAGACTGGTCAAATGCTTAGTATTTGCAGGGGCAGAGATAAATCTGCAAGATGGAATCGGGCAAACAGCTCTTACGCTGGCCTTGCATCACGAACACGAAGTCACAAGCGTGGTTCTTATCCGAGTCGGATCATGTTTGCGTGACGAGTTTTTCAAAACAACAATTTCTCCACTAGAAATCGCTCGAAAGAAAAACAACAACGTTTTAATCGAGCTTATTGAAGAGAAGATTAAACAAGAGAATGAGACAAGAGAACGAATATACGCAGGTTTTTGCGGCAGATCTACAACTCAAATGGAGGTCGATTCCTACCAAGAACAAGGTGACAATTTTTCGCGCTTCCTCAACATCAATGTGGGGGATCAGAAAAACACTGTCACGGTGCTAGGCTGTTCGAACTGTTGCCCTGATATTTATGGGTGCCACACTCCTGGGGCTGGAGACTTTCACAATCGTGGTTATTTAAATGAATCAGTGGCACGAATTGCAGGACAAGGAGGATTCTGGCACGTCGTGGAAAAGGTGCTGAAGAGACCGACAGTAAACACCAAATCGTTCAAAAACAAGTTTCAAGAAAATAATTACAACAATAACGAAGAGGCCATTAGAGATTATGAGGATGGCATAAGCATTGCAATGATAAAGGCATTTGAATCTACTGAATATTTTCCAACCAAAGATGAACTGGACGAGTGCTATAAAAAGCATCACACACATGACCAAATCCTTCTTTCAAAGTTCGCCGATTGGTTGGAATTCATTAAAACTGATTCAACAGCAAAGTATCATACTGACCTTGCAAATGACCTTTTACCAATTAGTAGATTCTATAAAGAATCTGTCAGATATGGAAATGGGGAGGCCATTGAAGCTGCATGGATGCTATGTCCAGCGCTGTATGCACAGACTGGTAAAACCAATTATAGAGATGAGAGTTTAATTCATTGACCAATGTATTAGCCAAATGGCCTCTTGCCTACAAATTAATGTATCGCAGGAACAGAACTATTAATCTGGATGGGAAGCAGGGGAGGCAGCTTGCAGGAGATGAGTGGGTTGAGGACCATTTGGTCTGTCCTGTTAAGAAGTATGCAAAGGCACAATCATCTTTTTCTATGCTTGAAATGCTGTCCTGTAGTTCAAATCTTCTGGAGATGGATAAACAAATGTACAAGTCCAGGGAAGCATTTGACATCCATAGAACCAGAAAACATTGTACTCCACCTTCAATATATGACCAACTGCGAGTAGCGCAGTTTGCTTCCAGAGAGAAGTGGTTCTTTAACCAGGAGCGTACAACAGTGGCAAAGTACCCCTGGGGGGACAAACCGGTCAGGGAGGGTGAATCTGTATCTTCAAAATACATTGATGCAATTGCAAAGGGCCATGCAAAACTACAAGTTGAGTTCAAGTCTTTTCTCCACAGAAAATTTCCAAATGAAATGAAATAAATCAGAAAGTTGAATTTTGGTACATGCGGTGCAAGACTTTTTAACAGTTTGAACAGAGGCTTGGACAGGGTCCAAAATAATTTATGACAGTAATAAAGATGGTTGCCAATTATACAAAATATTTGAATTCCTAAAACAGCTATATTGCTTTAAACCTTATTAATTTTCATGCTAACCCTAATGGATATCCATATACTAAGGTTTTTAATTATAGCAACTTTGTTGGAGTTTCACATATTCATTTAAGCTCCACTATTTTAGAAATCATGTAACCCTTTTAAGCCCCAAGCACAACAAATGACATGTTTGTAAATTCTCCCAACTCCATCCAATACTTTCCATATAAACAGTTTGGGAGAATTTATTTGTTGTTTCTATCATCAAAGCATATTTGACTTGATTAACCCTTAACTTCTCATTACCATTTGTATTACTTTGACCGAGTTATGCATAAGAAGTTGGATGTTGACAAACTGCTCTGGACTTTAATGGGTTAAATATTGTTAGTTGTAAATAGTTGTTTAAAAATTATTTTAGATGAAAGTTGTTCTTACCATTGTTGTTAGTTGTATTTACAGTTAAATGTTGTTACTGCCATAAGGTTGTACATAGTTAATTGTTCTAATTCATGTAAGTTCACCACATTGGTATAACATACTTTTATATGTTAAAATGGATTAATGCATTCATTTCATTATCCTGGAGAAGTTAGATGCCTAGCCTCCTCCACAGGTTTTTTTTTTGTTTTGAGAAACACAAATCTGGAGCAAGCAGTTTAGCAAAGTGAATGGACGGAAACCACTCAACGGCTTGCTCCAGGCCTTCAGCCTGTCAATACTTTGTGGTTTGTACATAAAGTTGAGTAAAAAAGGAGTTTCCTGCAGGGGGAGGCTATTAGAGTTTTATAGCTGCAACAATTCATTTCTTAAAAAATTTGTTTCATTCACAAGACTATAATTTACATTGTTGTTAAAATTAAAATTAAGCTTAAAAGTATTGCAACAGTTTTTGACCTAAATAATTGGAAGAAGGATAATTATTTAAATTGCAGGCTATATTTTATTAGCTCATTTTTAACGACTTTTACAAACATACTTATATTTTCTTAACAATTTACAATATTTGGCTAAGATGACTCACATGCTGAGAAGGCTGTAAGGGGCCTATAGTGACAAACTCAATCAACATTATTTATATAAACAAATGTTATGCAATTTTTTTTCACAACTTTCACATTTTCAAACAGCACAAAAAATACTAAAGTTTTGTGCAAAAAATAACCTTGCTCTTAGGGTATTTGAGCTGGTTTTACAGTTAAGATTTTATTTAATCAATCTTTGTTGAAAATGTTTTACAGGTAAATGAAAGTGCTTGACAGTAAAAATGATCTGGTTTTCATTTAATTCCATTTGTAGACCTTATTTTTATTATCAAGTGGACTTTTGGCATTAGAGGGTGCATGCACACATACACCTACATACTACACACCCCTGCATATGGGCTTGTAATGAAATACTTGTCTCATTAATTTAGACATTATCCCTTATTCACAGATCTAATACTTTCTAAATAAAGTCAAATATATCAAAATGCCTCTAACTATTGTCTAAAACAACATAGATCAATGTACCTTAAAATTAATTTTTTATTAAAATATTTTCTTTTGAAACTACAACATGCTTTTGTGCTTTTTATATGAACTATAAAGAAAACAAGTTAAGCTAAAAAAGACAAGTCAAGGTTTATTAGACTCTGTCTGGCTTCCGAACCATCTTGAACAAAAAAATTATTTTTACCATTTAAGCCACATCAATTTATTCTCATGTTTATCGGAATTGGTGGTTCAGTTTTCACAGAAATAAAAAAAATCTCAGCCAATATAAAGCAGTGCGAGTCAATCCATAGTCATTAATAGTGTCTCAAGCAAATGGAATCAACTTTTTGTTCACTTCAAAACAACACTCAAATTCCACTCTGTCTGCATTTTGGATGAGGGATTGCTCATTGAGGTGAAGAAAATTAAAGTAGCTGAGTTTATTTTGGTATACTGAGTCTTGTTTACTATTTTCAAATGAATTTAGCTGCTGTATTTTGATTTTTGCATTTGGAGGTATTCACATAAAAGAACTTTAGTGTTTTAACTTTTATTTATTTTTCAGTTGGTTGAAAAGAACAAAGAAAATAAATCGGTGTGGGCTTTTTTCATAAATATAGTCTTCTGAAAATTGTAAACTCCAGATGGTTACATCAAATAAATATTGATTGACGAGTTGCAACAATGTAAATCGTTTAGTTTTGCCCTACATTAGATAGTTATGCATTTGTCATAAGATTTATGTGCTGACCTCATTTTATATGTAGCTGAAAGTTACTTACATGTACAAAAGAATGCCACACATTTAACCTGTGATTTGTCTTAATGTGACTACAAAGTAACAGAAGCTAAATTATTGGGCTGTTGAAAAATTAATGTTAAAACCCTTTTAAAAAAGTTCTATGACATTTGTATGATGTTCAAAAAGTAAGTACCAAGCAAGGAAAACTTGCCTGTTAGGCCCTGTTATGAGTCATGATTACAAAAAGAGGTCAAAGCTTTTTTTCATATTTTGAAACACTAAGATTGTAGGCCAGTAAACAATGTGCTTTTACCCCAAGTCCAATGTTAATAGCAATGCTTCTACCTTTTGGCTGAATTATGTCAGCAAGCACTTCTTCTTGAACTAGAAGATGAAGAAATCGATCAAGCAAAGACATAGGAACAAACTGCTTGCTCAGTGAACCATAGGTAGTGTATCGCTCAAGGTCCAATTCCTGAACACATCTCTGAGTGCTTCCTGCCAAATGTAATTTTAACATATTGCATGTAACTTGTTCGTTTGTCAACTCCACAACTGCCTGTACAACTTTCAGGGCATCTGATGTTCCATCAGATTTAATGTAAGATCCACCTGAGCAGCAATTGTCACAGCTGGTACCACACACAAACAATTCCCTTTCTTCTCCATAATAAGTCATGATTTCACTATGTCGGCACATAACTGGGTTTTCGAGAAAACAAACTAAGTCAATAAGTTCCTTGCACTGGGAAGATAAACAGTCTTGTCCATTATTAAAGAGCTTCACCAGGTTGAACTTGTCAGAATGGTTATAGTAAATCCGACAAACCGCTGGCTGTCCATCTCGCCCTGCTCTACCACACTGCTGATAATAATCATCAATGCTTGTTGGTAAATGGGCATGTACAATATATCTTACATCTGATTTGTCAATCCCCATTCCAAATGCAGAATTGGCCACGATAACCCTCACCTCACCAGAAGCCCATTTTGAAAAACTTGCAGATTTGACTTCCTCTGACAGTTGTCCATGGTACCTGACACAATTAATATCTCTTTTGACCAGTTCTGAGAATATTTTTGTAACATCAGAAGGCAAAACACAGTAAACAATGCCAAAATTTGCTTGTTGTTGTTTCACAAATGAAGCCAATTCATCATAAAATTTTTTTCCATTGAGGTTGCTGTCAACCACTTCCAGCTTCAAATTGTCACGGAAAACAGTGTCACGCACAACAACTAAGTTTACGAAAACTAATTTCAGTGCCTCTAGATGTCTCCTTGTGACCGTGGCACTGAGCAATAATTTAGGGCAGTTAAGGCTGGACAATCTCTCACAGACTTCTTTGTATACAGGTCTGAAAGTGCTACCCCATGACGAGATGGTGTGCGCTTCGTCGAA
>JANVCF010169850.1:0-11157 GCA_025388745.1 Hydrozoanthus gracilis
ATTGTCCTTTGCAGGTCCAGTTGTTTACAAGAACACTAAACTATTTTTTAATAAAGGATAATTTCTACAGTAGCATAGAACTGTTTAAATGACTCCTCTATGAAAAAATATATTTTGTTGTGGAACTGTCTGGGAAAACAGGAAGTTCTTTCCACAAGCTCTCAAAAGAAAACTTTAAAAAACCAAGGAGATTGAAAATTTGCACGCAACAGTAATGTTAGTTTGTACGATTTGGAAAGACGAAGCCCGAAAAAACATGTTACTGTATAAAGCACACAGTGTAGTCCTGTAGGAGAAGAAGAAACAGCAAATGATGTTGTACAGTAGATGAAGAGTAAAATCTACAACCAATGGAGGCCGTTTTGATGAAAAATTAATTTATTATCCTCCTGTTGCATTTGCAATAAGTACATATGGGAGGCAATGATTTGCACTATCTGAATCGCAATATTTCAAATTAGGTCCAAAATCTGTAAAATGGTCGATATACCTTTTTTGGTATTTGTTAGATACTATAATAATCAATTTATTTATTTCATATAGAGAGACAGTTGAAAAACCTCTGTCACATTTACAGTTCGGCCTCCAACTCAGCAAGGTATTGATCAGGCAGTTTACTCCTCCTCCTCTTATTTTGTATTAGGTTTTGCTTTGAGTAATTATTTCAATTTTACTTCGAGTATATTTTTCATTTGGATCTGATTTGATTTTTGCAAAACATTTATGAATTATCAGAGTGGCAGCTCTCGGCCACCATAATTCACCCCAAACAGAAAACACCAGCAAACAAAAAAAAATTGATTGTTTTTTCGACAAAGAGAAAAAGAAAGGCAGCAAACAAAGGTAGATTTACAAATTCGACATCAGAAGATGTGAAAAGAATATTTTCCAAGGACAGCTGGAGATGTAGAACTTTAGGCATATCAGAATGCAAGAGCATGACAATGTGAACCTGCTCGATGTGGAAGCATTGGTAATAAATAGACTAAAGTGAATTCTTTCATGAAATGCAAACACACATACACCGAAACAAAATATGGCGGATGCCGCGGGGGCATGGGTCTGGTTTGCATGAAGTCGAGGTTAGTCAGTCATCCTAAGACGTTTTTTCTTGAAGACTGCAGAATACAGTTCCCTCGATTTGTATTTAATACGCTTATGTGTATTTTAACCCATGCCATCTCATTGTTGCGTAGTGGGCTGCAACCAAGGACGCTACAAAACAAAAGCTGGCGAGAAAGTTTCGTTTTCTACTTTTCCGAAGGAGAGAACGAGGAGGAAGCAATGGGTTCACGCCATTCGACGAGAAGAAGGCCAAGAGTTTGTAAACAGAGATAATACCAAAGTTTGCTCACTGCATTTTAAGCCCTGTGCTTTTTGAAAGACTTTGCTGCAAAGCCAAAATAAGTGTGAAAGACGTATGCGGTTTCTAACCGAGGAAAATGCAATTCTACAGAAAAAAAACCAGCTATCTTGAAAGTACAAATTCCTCAAAGTTGTTTACTGTTGATCGCTTTACTACTGACAAAGAAATTGCGTTTTATACAGGTTTCCCCAATATCCAAACATACAATGCTATTTTAGAGTATCTTAATCCTGGTGCAAATTATGAGAACATCAGGTTCAAAGAGCGAGCCTCTGAGCGATTACCAGAGAGTTTCAACAAAGAACAGCAGGAAGTCGGCAATAAAAGGGGTCCAATTAATAAGATAAAGACAGAAGACCAATTCTTTATTGTCATTGTCAATTCTTTTTGATCTATTCTAAAAAACAGCTAAAAAACACTCCCACATCTTGTCCTTCAAAAATAGTTAACAGTCAGTAGACCTCTTTCAAAACTGGTGGTCATTTTAAAATTGTTTTGTCAGTGTTCAAATTTGCCTTAAAAGCCTTGTCCTTCAGTTTAAAAAATGTTATGCAAGCCCAGGTGAGACAGGCTTTTTGAATGAAAACAAAAAGAATAAAGAAATTGCTTTTGGATACAAACGAAGGAGGTCTTTACTGTAACTAGCAACTCTGCAAAAATTTATGTTACAAAAAATTTTTCAAGTTTCTGTTTTTACAGGTTTTAGATACACTTTTTTCTTTCAGTTTCCATTTTCTTAGGGTTAGTTTATAAATTCCAAACTTAATTTGCATTTTTCTTCAAAGTATGTGTACAAGGCCTCTTTTTTCTAAGCATTTAACAAGTTTAAGTATACATGAGTAGTTTACTAGCATTTGATATATGCGACAAATTGTTTATCTCTTATCATCAGAGTTTCACAAAACAAACTAGTCTTAATATAAAAATAGAAACTCATTTTTGTTCTTTTTTCCCTTCCATCATTGAAACCTGCAACTTTTGAGATACAGTAAAAATATACAACCAAGAAGTGAGCCTAAATTTTTGGGAAGTAACCTAAACAGAAAGGGATTTTTGTAGAAAAGGTAGCAACACATTTTTACGATGCTCGGGTTCTTAAAATAGGTTCTTTATTCTGAAGAAAAGCAAATAAACACAGCAACAAAACAAGATGGTTATTGGCCTATTATCTATTAATAATATTCAGTACTAACCCATTCAGCCCCAAACATGACTAATTTTATGTTGGCAAATTCTCCCAACTAGTGCCCATAATTTCAATATAACCAGCTTTGGACAATTTTGCTTTTCATCTCTCTTGGTTCGACGTGTTTGATCAATTTCCATTTTCTCATTACAGAATGACTTCTTCTGTATATGTTTTGTAAAGGGAAGTTAGATGTTGCTAAGGGACTGGGCATTCGACAAAAAGCTTCATTTATATAGTAATGAAAATGTTTTTTTCCTCAAACAGTATTCTTACACTGCAACTGTAATGTACTAACACAATTGTAGAAAATAAGAATCTGTTGCCAATTTCTAGGCTAAATAAATTTTTGTTTATAGGGGTCAAATAGGCTAACAGAATCTAAATTTTTAAGGTTCTCATTTGCAGTTTAAGAAGGCCTGCTAGATTCAGTCAGAGTTGCTGCTTTATGAAGGAAGTGCTGGTAATAGTAAGAATCCAATGTCTGTTTTAAAGTAGACCAGTATTGACCATCATTTTGGATCCGCTCAAAGATCATGCCTCGACTTGTATACACAACAAAGTCACACCATTTTGCTCTAGTTATTCCGAGCTGACCTTGAACTTGCTTATTAGATATATGATCATGTTTCAAACAAGGTTTTCCATTACGTTCTTCAAGAAAAAACTTTGGATCCAAGCATCCATCAAAGGGAGGCACCGTGAACTTTGGATCCATACCTCCGCGACATCTGCCATATTTCGCTTTGGTGTATAACATTAATGTTTCTGACATACAGGGGCTACCCCCCCCCCCCTTCATCAGCACTATATCTTTACAAGTGTATTTCTAATATACAGTTTATGTAGCTAAATGTCACTTGAACATTTAAACATTTTGGTGTATAAACCTTCGTTAATTGAAAGTATGTTTGTCAAAGATCTCACTTTGATTATTATATATTTTTTCCTATTTTTGTTGTGCAGATTTTTGTTCAAGTTATGTGCGACTGTTCAAATAACTTTTGCTCAAAACTGGAAACACAATCAAGTACAACATTTTATTTGGTAAACATAGTTCCTTTTTAGCTTGTGGAAAATATATACAGTGCTATTGCTGACTTTTATGGAATTTATTGTAATCGGAATTGTTTATGATAATCTATCAACTCCCGTATAATGCGAACTGCGGTCACTAACGAAAAATTAATGTATAAAGTCATCGACAAAAAGCTTTTTGTAGTTTGGCGTCGGAGCGCAATCGAAAGAAACAAAACATGTGTATTTCTTTGACAGCTAAGACCATAAGCAATCACGTAATTTGTCAAGTATTAACCAAATTTGCCATTTGCTTAAAATGTTTCGAAAATGCAAGCAAATTATGTGATCAATCAGCTGTCAAGTCAAACATACTGAAATATCGCAGAAAGAATGAAAGGATTGTTATTTCGAATATGCTATTGCTGCGTGTTTGCAGCTATAAAAAATACTCACGAGATAAATAAACCAAAACCAAGGCGAAAATGTATGTTTCTTTCGCTTCTTTTTTCTTTACTAAAAACTATTAGTCATTGCTTGAGAAAACAGACCCCATTATAACAAAATGCCAACGGAAATTCCTCCACTGTAAGCAAATTAGCGCTCGGTAATTTACCTTCTCCATCTTGTCCTTTCTGGAAGCGAAGAAATAAAAAAAACGGGGCTCTACCTTGGTCCATCAGCACAGTGATAGACCAAAGTAGGCTTGAAATATCTGAAAATTCATTTTTCTTCCATCCCTCCTTTTGCACTGCAAGAAAAAAGGGTTCGTGATTCATCAATGACAGAAATCAAACAAAAACCTCTCTGCGATTTTTCAAAAGAGTTAATCTTTTTCAGAGTTTTTCGGTCAAAAGCACCTTTTAAAACTCCTGCATTATGCTTTGACTGATGCCAGAGTCTTTGGTATTTCTTTTCACTTTCATGAAGATAAATTTAATCACAGTACGTGATCGTGTTCCATTCTCCAGAGCCCATCGCTTCTCTCAGCCGGCGGGGCCTTCGCACGAGAAATCAAAGGGCTCTGGAGACACCGAGATTCTCGGACTTCCGGTTTTCGTCCGTGAATGCCGCCAGTGATGACTTTTAATGGCGGCCGCTGAGGCAGGTTTTGAAGAATCAATGGCCCGGGCCTGAAAGAGTCTGAATTTGCAAAACATTTCTTAGAGCAGATTTAAGAGGCGATGAAGAACGTTATATTTTTCAAGAAAAGACACTTTAATCACCGACAGGATGTGGCAAGTCCTTGATTGTTCAGTTAACATTGTATTTGAATCGCGCGTACGTAGAGCTCTACAATATTATTTATTTTTGTTGTTTCGCCCCTGAAATTCCCGATATCAAACATTTAAGCTTAAAGATTTGCATGTCCGGTTCGAAATATAGAGTCAATGAAAGATTTTTTTAAAAAATTGACGAAAACAAGCAGATAAAGTATAAAAGTAAAACTATCATATACTGGGCACACGGAGGATATTCAGTTGAACTTTGCTCTTTGGCGTCTTTTAAGATTTTGTGCAATATGTTCAAAATTGAAAGAAATTAGCTTAAAAGCTTCTTTAATAGAATAGTATATCACTGATTGATCACACGCCGCTTCATTATCAGCTAGTGAGTTGCTGTCCCGATCGAGTTCGATTTTCTCATTCGACACTGGTTGTTTTTCTTTTTGCCTGCTAAGTAAATCTTACCAAACAAATAAAGTTATCTTTTCTATTGCAATGTATATTTAATTGGGATCTCAGAGACTTTTTGTATTTTATTTTCTTCGATACATCAGTTGATTACATTTTACAACATTGCAGTCGCAAGGTTTTCTCTTGCAAGATTTTCTCTAGTCGACATTTGTCAACACCATAGCAGTGCTAACGCAGCTGAATTGATATTTGAACAACTACGTTTCGACTACCGACTTCGACAAAATCTAAAAAAGCAATTTCAATTCAAATAATCATACAAATATAAAAAAATACTTTCTCGTTCGGACACAGAAATGCCTTCTTTGACTTTGTAATACAAAATGGAAAGTTGATTTGATCACTTGCAAGTCCCATTGTAAACGGATTCAAAATGTACTTTTAAATGAAAAACTACCAAAGCAACCAAACGAACTTGCCTAGAGACTCAAACTAAGTGTTCGCCATAGTTTCTCGTTTGTTTGCTTCGTTATTTCTTTGAGTCTGCAAAACGTCCGCCGTTCCAAATTGTACGCTCGTGACCATCCTTTAGTACAACAAGTCCGTCTACCGCTAACAGAGTGTGCGTTTGCAAATTTTTTGAGCTTAGAAATCAGATTGTTTCCCGACATTTCAAGATTTCTTATTCCCTCAAGCTAACCACGATCGACCATACCAAATCTTCGACTTCCGTTCTGTAGTTCTTTGTTTTCCATGAGCCAATCAAAAAAACTTTGAAATCGTATGTCTTGTGCAAAGGCCCCGCCGGCTAGGAGAAGCGACGGGCTCTGGGGGACGAGAATGCTCGTGTTACACACGTGAGGCCGGGTAACCTCGTTCTCAAGGGTTTCTCTATCTTCTCGTCCATAGAAAAAAGACAGGGCCCTGGGAGCAAAAATCTTACACACTGATATTTTCGACAAATATGGCATGCTCTATATTTGTACACGTGAATTCTCGACAAATATGGTCATCGGACCACCATCGGTTCCTCACGTTCCGGAAAGTACTATTGCTGGAGAAAGTGATGCTTTCAGCTTTTGGACAACACGCACGCTAAGATGAAGAACAAACAGTGAGAAGATAATTCTGAAGTGTTTTTTTTTTGTAGTTTTGACCACTTGTTAACTGCGGGCGACAAGAGGAGCACGCAACCTATTTTGTACGAAACATCTCAACTCTTGCTCCAATTTTATCCAGCCGAAGTAAGCCAAAAAGCAAAAAAAAACTCATTTTCGCACTAGTCGTACCACAGGTAGCCCAGTAACTGTAAAAAGCACAACGAAAGAAAGACAAGAAAACGTGTTCCGCCCGCATTTCATAACCTTTGGTTACCTCTAGTTAGTGGAGTTTTGTTTACCTGCAAAGCATACTCAAATAACTAAAAAGGTACATCTTGGGACAGAAGTAGTTAATATTGCTGTTAAATCCTTTTCCAGTGAAGATGTTTGGCCAGTGGCCCTCTCCATGTTCCATCAGCAGAAATACCAACATCACAAATGCCATAATCTTGTGGTTCATAAAACTCCGTCAAAATTTTTGCTACGCTTTCCTTACTTTCGTTTGCAACCTGTTTTGCAGCAGTATTAATTGCTTTCGCATGGTCGTTGTAAGAATAGACATTCGTTTTTGGCAACACGTTCACAGTGTCACAATACTTCACCAGCCCTGATGGCCAATTACAATATTTCTCCTTGCCAATACAGCTCTCCTGTATACTTCAATTTTCAGATCTTTAGGAAAACTATGCGTCGTTGCTCCATGATCGAGTTTGATTTGCATCCTAAAACAGAACAATGCTTTCCCATTGCTAAAACGGCTAATTTTTCTTTAGCCAGGGAATAGATAAAGGGTTTCATCTCAAGTGCCCACTGGGCATTGCATAAGAGGTTGACATATCGAGAATAATAGCTTTAAGCATCTGAATTTTATTCCATCTTTTTTGAGATGTCATGTTGACAAGCTTTGCCAGCTATGTGCTGCTTTTATCAATTTGCAATTCCCTTTGATAAAAGATGGATGTAATGAGTTTGAGTTTGACTAAATAGAACTCTGGAAAACAATTAACTCATTCATAGGGATTAAATTGCTGAAAAGCTTTATTTCCGAATGTTCTCAATATTTTCATAAAGTATTTAAAGCATATTTCCCATTATTAGTCTCTAGACAAGAGTTTTTGCATGCTTCCTCTGTTGTGCAAGTTCTTTGAGTGTAGGGGCAATTACGTTCTAGCAGAGCATCATCACCCATAAGTTCATCTGGTGATGGACCTGAAACCACAGACTTGTTCAACCAAAGCTCAGTTTCAACAAAGGTCAGACTTGGGTGAAAGCTTCAACTACCATCTGTTTATTATCAACACCCCATGCGGTAGCTTGTACACCAACCAATCAGAGTCCTTTATGAGATTTTTAGTTAAGGATGGTGCGACTATTTTATCCATAAGCAACGCCCAAAAGTTACTAGTTGTCAGGTGGCCTTTCCGAGCATGATACCCTGCAGATCAGTTTCTTTGGCTGGCTGAAACTTTATTGACATTAAAAATATCAGTCAAATTAACCTTGAAGTTTGATTTAAGGAACTATAATTACTTCTATCTAGGTAAGGAAGCACAACTAAAACCGAGGTACAAAAAAGGAAAAAAAAAACTACAACATAGTTACATAACCATTCATCTTGAGTGAATGGCCGTCCTTTTTGGTAATCGCATGGGTATTCTGGAACAGTGTATCAATCTTGTGAAATCGTGCACAGTGCGATATGTAACGAGGCTATTGCGGGGCACCATTGAACCTAACCCACGTTTAGGGAATTATTCGCGAGGCAGAGGTACCAAGAGATCGTACCTTTATTTTACGGTGGAACGTTCTTGCGAGATGTTACATCGCTTACACTCAGCTTGAGACTAACTAGAATACCCTAGTGTACAACATGATTCATCAGTGTTCCGTTGATATCTGTCAATCAAACAGTTCGGTTGATCGAGTCCTGTTCAGGCTTGCATAAGCCGCAAACTACTTATCATCTTGCTGATAGATGTTAGTCAAAATGAGCCGAACCGCACAGGATGAAAGCATGCATTAAGTGTATTAAGAGATTCCTAGCTAACTAGTTTGTCTAATTAGTTGGCTTAATTAAGAAGACACTCTGAGAGCCCAACACGCACATCACGATAAGTCATGGAACTTTCTAGAATGTTCCAGAACCATCAGTCCGTACTTTGAACTCTAGTTTTAGACAACAATGAAAGCGTGTCTGCTTTATGATCAAACCTCTGTGTCTCGGTGAGCTATCAGAGTTGTCTCAAAGCGTAAATTATCCAATAAAGGTCTAAAATACAAACTTCAGCGTTTTGTGTCGTTACAGATACGCTTTGCCTGCAACCAAATCTTTTTAGATTTAAGATTTTAGACAAATTTTGTTGCAATTCCCTTCAAAATTCTTCTAAGTCAATGTGGAACAAGTGATGAACCGGGCTTTCCAAATGTTTACGAGAACGTAGCAGTTTATATAAATATACCACGTGCCACCATGCTGATATCTAAGAATATGTCTGTTCTTACTTTTCATCAGCATATTAATCCTTATTTAAAGTATTTACATATTGCAAATAAGAAGTCTGCCCACTTAACCAAGTGCGTGCTAACCAATGTTAAGATAGAAGAACTTGAAGAAGAATTTTCTTCTTACTGCGAAGGTTTTCCCCTAGTTGTGTAAGATTTTTTCTCTTAAAAACAGTATATTAACCTTTATTTGAAGTACCTGTATACAACAAATAAGAAGTCTGTTTTTGTTGTGAATGTTTGCTGCTTCACAGCAAACAAATATCCCTATTCAGCTTGTTCCTCAGACAGCTTGTTAGCTTTTTCTCTAGGAGTGCCGTAGACACTGACAGAGCTGGTGAGAACTAATGAATAAACACAAGTTAATATTTAAATTATGGTTGAGTGAATCGTGGATGTGCAGTTGAACAAATAATTACTGATTCACAAGTTGAAAGCCCAGAAAAACATTCTGAAATCATTAGAAAACAAATTAATATTAGTTAAAATCATTTAAGAAACATTGAAAACCAGCAAGAAAATCCATCATAGAATTCCATGTCTTTTTCGAGTGAAATACGTCTAATTTCTATTGTGTTTTGTGTAGATGGCAACATCATTAACGGGCATATTGTTTAAGGATTTTGTTTTACAAATAGCAGACAAAACAAACGCTTTTTGAGACATCAATAGCTATAGGCGAGTTTTAGCTTACATTCTTTGCCTCATTAGCAAACCCAATTTTCTTTCTTATTCAACTACAGAGACAGAACTTTTGAAAAATGAAGTTTTTCTGCAGAGCAAACTTTCTCCGAAAATATTAGATTGATATGCTGAGTAATCTTTCCGAGATAAGGTTTTAATAGTTGAAATTTTACAAAGAATATAAATGGCTCTTTTTCATTCTTGCCTCAAGCTGTTTTGTAATTTTTGAGCGAAAATTTCCTTTTCGAAACTATACTCATAGAACCAAAAGTTCGGTCACTCATTGTTTGGATAGGTATTCTCAAATTTTAAAGTCAGTTGTTGTTTATCTCTGTTCTTTCGAAGACTTAAATTGTGTGCTAATGAATCGAAACTCGCCTATTAAAACACTTAGTGATGTTGTGATGTGTTAGAAAACTTCCCGCGGGTTAACATGTTTTTTTATATTGTATAATTATTTTTATGTTTATCATGAGACTTCAGAACAAAAAACCAAAAGAGGACCAAAAATATTTCAACACAGAAAATTTTTTGTAAGAACTAATTGAAGGTGTTCGCGAACTTTTGCTCAGTTGTTTACGAATTAATTGAATATTGTTATTTACCAAAGATTAGAACAAACAACGCTATGATTAACACTTTCTTAATGAAGCAAAGATATGGAATTCAAATCAAGAAAACTTCAAATTGAAGAGCCGTAATATTTTTGAAAAGCGACTGAAAGAACCGATATTAACCCTGGGTAGATGCACTTTGTTTGCGTCTGTTATGCCTTCAAACGTGTTTTGAACGTTCTGTCTATTGCTTTCTACGTTCTTCTAGTTTCTTTAGGGCTCCCGGCAACATCAACTAAAATGATTATCACTGCAGGAGCTTGGTCAGTTAGCTCAGGATATTTTCTAGGTAGCTTCAGCACTCTATCTCGGAACTAACTTCCAGTAACTGCCATGTAGCCTTGTAGGTATACAGAACATGTTGTAATTTTCGTTGTAAACTTCAGTTTTTTCCCGTAACTAAAAAAGTCAGAAGTTACGAGTGGTAGCTCTTATACTTTGTGTTTTAATAAAGCTTTGATTGGGAACTCTGTTGTATTTTTGACAATTGAGAGCCAGATTGGGTAAACGTCAATACTTGTTAATTACAATTCTTCTTTACTATTCTCTCCAAGATATCGTCTCTGTTTTCTATCGTGTGTTGTATAGATACAGCATCATTAACGATCGTATTGCTTAAGGACTTGTTTTTACAAACAGCAAAAACTAACGCGTTTTGAGAGTTATCAGTAGCTATTGAAACACTTAATGATGCATTGTATTAGTCTGTAACAGGCCACAAGGAAAGAAAGTTTGTTATGATAGTTAAAAAAAAAAAAACCCGAAGGGAGTACCCCAAATTTGGACCACAGAAATGTTTGTGCTCTGAAACCTTTTTTTATCACTAAGGTATTAAAGGAGCTCTTGAAATATACGCTTCGAGGCTGTCTCGTTAGTTCGTGACACAGTAATGTTGTTTTGACAGCAAAATCTTGGTAAACAAAGATGTTGAATCAGGTGCAAGTGAGCAGGTGGTATGTATTCAAATGAAAATGGACGGATTCACAAGTTAGCAGAAATATATGAGCCAAATCATGTGTGCTTACTAAGCCGAAAGACAACAATTTAATTG
>JANVCF010169962.1:0-11154 GCA_025388745.1 Hydrozoanthus gracilis
GGGGGAGGGGATGGGATGATCGAGGCATGACAACATAAGATTTCTGCCCCTAAAATACGAGCTAAAAATGAACAAGTTTATAAACTTTAAGCTCCTTACTAATTCAAGTAATCAGCTCCAAACACCCTGAAAAGGTTAAGTAAGCATTGTCATAATTATCATATTATCTTAAAAAGATCCCAGTTTTGGTGGCTCAAAAACCTTTTAGATACTAGATCTCTCTTAAAAACTGGAATTTGCCTAATCTATTGTTTCCCTCACAACTTGTCCAAAAGTCTGAAAGTATTTAGGTTTTTTCCTTTTGATTCAGTCTGCGAACGTGATAATTGGATGGACGGCGGTATCAGAAAAAAACATTCAAAATTGCCAGAAAGTGTCTTTTTATCGTAATTCCCCCTTTCTTTAAGTCCAACTATTTGACTGTTTGCTTATCAGTCTGGCAAGACGAGCTCACTTGAAAATACTACAAATACAATGGATCGATCGTTTCAGCTGGAGGGTCCGGTAACACTCAATTGTTGAAAGTGAAGGTGATGCCAATATTTAAGACCGGTCTGTAAATACAAAGCCGATTGGTCTGTCTGGTAACAGGAGAAGCTTGAATATTTCTTTAACCTCCTCGTTAGAGGAAAGTTTGACTTTAAAGTTCCCCACCAGCTGCAAAATAAAAGTATTTTAGCAACACGTTGAGTGTATGCAAGGTTTAAAGTCCTCTAGACTTTTGGAAAGGCAATAAAAGCTATCCCCAAATTAATCTTATGCATGTAGCAGAGCTAGGACAAAAGAGAACATTGGATATAACAGATGGTTCAGTAACAAGAATGTTTTTTGAACTAGGCTTCTCTAATAGGTGGTATTAAAAGAGATTTCTTATAAATTAAAATGTACACCAGTTTTAAAATCAATTACATATTTAAAGGATGGTTAACCGATGATTCGACTTTCGTGAATCATTTTAAAATCTGTTAGGTAGATTGAAACAACGCTTAGCTGTGAATTGTTTAATTCAATGTGAAACTCATTAAGCTATTGATTTGATGAGATTGTATGAAGGAAGGCTATTTTGTCACAAAGAAGAGAGGGGTATAACAAAGACGGTAGCTCTGCTATATGAGTAACCCTCTAACAAGAAAATGTGCTGTTAAGATGAATGCTAAAAATAAAACAGGTTTTAAAAATACGTTGGGTCTATTTGACATGTTTTTTACCGACAGAAAGAAATATTGGAGTCTCACAGGTGAATTGATACCGTTTCGCTCGCTATTGAGGTAAAAGGATACAAGAAATGTTTTTAATTGTTTTTCCTGTGTTTTAATAACTTACATCAGAGTACGTACCTTGGACATGAGTGAAAATATTTCGACCTCCGCTACCCGCTTGCCTGGAGTGTAGTAAGAAACCATAGCTTGGATTATTTATACTGAATCCTCTAAAAAAACTAAATAACTGTGGCAACACTCGAATTAAAGTTTCTTTTTTCTGTTTAAGCAAGGACCACCTGGCAAAAAAATCTGAGGTCCAAGCTATCAACCAGGTCTCTGTGTTTTTGCTAAGATGCAGGCAAGCATTTAGGTCGGGAACTAGTAACACGAACCTTAGCATAAATGGCGGCGGTTTTTATTGTCTTCATTTAACTTAGCCGTACTAGCTTCGTTCTTGGGCTACATTTTCAAAAGAACATGGCTGGTAGGTGTAGTAATAGGTAGTTGCGGTGAGCCCGGATAACTGAGGATTGCAACGGATTGAACGACTAGAAATCTCATTAACATCCGCCACGTTTACTAACTTCACCAGGTGGCCCAACACATGATTATAACACAGGGAGTCCAATACAATAGTAGGACTAATTCGAATGTAGACATAACAATGTTAAAGTCGTTGCCACTTGTGCATCGCGTTGAAAATAGCTCGTTATGGAGGCCTTTTTTCGGTGAGACAAAAGTAAATTCTAAATTTCAATTGGTGTTCAGTTGCCTTTTTGATATTTACAGAAAGCTGCTCTCAATTATTTCAATTATTAGAGTAAATCAAAGGCAGTGATCAAAAGGTTACCAACTAATTTCCAATCCCTGCTGCCCCCTCCCCCCTCCGTCCCCCTTCATACAACACTCAGTATATCATTATAGACTTCTACCTATGCACATGCGTGGTCCATGGCCAAACGGCAGCACAGAAAATGGATGAAAATCCTCTTTTTCATTTCTCAACCACCTCTCGGGTTTAAACTTGAGTGGTTCTTTAAAATTCTTCTCACTTCGGCCGGAAGCGTAATTGTGATAAATCACTTCAGTCTTAGAAAAAAGAATCAAAACAATAACTATTATAACACACGGTGAGCCTTCTTTCTCAAATCAGAATGACGTAGGAAGCGCTTATTCGCAGAAGGGGCTGGATTTTTTTCGACGACGGACGAGGATGGGGGTAGGTGGAAAATGACGCTGAGTCATTATATATTCAGTCAATTTCTTATTAATGTACTAGTAGTCCAGTACAGCCTACCCTTCTTGAATTGAGCTTAACGGCTGGGACTAACGACTGAACGTCTCGTCCACGGAGGGCGTGACTAAAGAAGGCCACATAAATGTTCAACGCTCACAAAGCCGGGATCGATCCCAGGACCTCACAGATGGACTCACAGTTCTTACCGACTGAACCAAGCACACATTCACATTCCCTGTTTTTTCTCTGTTTTCTGTATTCAGTTGCAGCCAGATAAAGTTATCACTAACTGAAACACCCTGAATAACAATTTTAAGTTCTAAACACGTGATAATGATAGCTACGAAACCACTGTAATTCGCTGAATTTCGTTGTTGACATAAGTTTTGATTTCGTCTTCATCTTCAATCCTGCCGATAACGTGAGTATCCTTTTTATTAATCTGAATCAGTCCTATTGAGGGATCCTCTCTTTGCCTCTTGAAGAACTACGTTGTGTAAGCCATAATTAAATAGGGAGGGGAGGGACGCTTATTTGAATGGGAGAACGGGGAGAGTGGTAAATCAAGGGTTTAAGTTTGGGTATCTTGAAGTCACCTTCTATAGACTTACATCTGATTAAACTAAAATAATATTTAATTCCTTTGGGAGGAGTAAAATCTTTGATTACTTGTCATGCCATGTCACACCAGCAGGTAATCCAGGGGCGGGTAGGATCCCCTAGAAAATAGGTAGGGGAGCCCGATTTGGTTAAAAATATGACCCTCGTTATAAGTGCCTTCTGACCTCTACCCCTCCCTCCCTCTCCTCTTTAGATTGCTTATCAACTTGTGTTATCTGAAACAACTTGCAAACCAATTTTATATCTTCTTTATATATCAATAAAATGGAGAACTCACCCCAGCTGGAACTTGGTAACCGCACAAAACTATTTCTTTTTGCGTAATTCTAGCGTTTCCAGCTCCGATAGGATTTAATCTATGTAAGAAATTAGACAAAAATAAAACGTGCTTTGGACGATATAAAATGGTTAAGAGGTTTGGTCCAGTTCTAACACAAAATGTTCGTTAGTTAGTCAGTAACAATGGTCCAAATCAACTATTTTTCAGGATTCTTAAACTTTAATCTTGGAAAAAAATACTTCTTTGCTTATTGCCTTGTTGCTTCCTTGCGTGTTACTTTGTTACGTATTTAATCATTATTACCTTCTTGCTTCGTTGCTTGTTATCTTCTTGCTTCCTTGTTTTACCTCGTTGTTTCCTTGATTATTACCTGGTTGCTTACTTGCTTGTTACCTTGTTACTTCCTTACTAATTACCTTGTTGCTTCCTTGGTTACTACCTTGCTGCTTCGTTGCTTGTTACCTTGTTACTTCCTTATTAAGTACCTTGTTGCTTACTTAATTATTATTACCTTGTTGTTTATTTGCTTGTTACCTTGTTACTTCCTTACTAATTACGTTGTTGCTTCCTTGGCTATTACATTGTTGCTTACTTGCTTGTTACCTTGTTGTTTATTTGCTTGTTACCTTGTTACTTCCTTACTAAGTACCTTGTTGCTTCCTTGGCTATTACTTTGTTGCCTACCTAATTATTATTGCCTTGTTATTATTTGCTTGTGACCTTGTTCCTTTCTTACGAATTACCTTGTTGCTTCCTTTGTTATTACATTGTTGCTCCCCTGCTTATTACCTTGTTGCTTCCTTGATCATTATTTTGTTGCTTTCTTGCTTATAACCTTGTTGCTTCCTTGCTTGCTTCCTTGAGTGTTACCTTGTTGCTTATTGTTTTGTTGCTTCCTTGTTTGTTGCCTAGTTGCTTTCCTTGCTTGTTACCTTGTTGTTTCCTTGATTATTGTCGTGTTGCTTCCTTGTATTACCTTGTTGCCTCCTTGCTTTTTTTCGTTATGCTTCCTTGTATTACCTTGTTGCTTCCGTGCTTGTTACTTTGTAGCTTCCTTGCTTATTATCTTGTTACGTCATTACTATTTACCTTGTTGCTTCCTGAGTAATTACATTGTTCGTTCTTGCTTATTATCTTGTTAATTTTTTGCTTATTTCTTTGTTGCTTCTTTTCTTATTACCTTGTTGCTTCCTTGTTTGTAACCTTGTTGTTTCCTTGTCATTTACCTGGTTTCTTCCTTGTATTACCTTGTTGCTCCCTTGGTTATTACCTTGTAGGTTCCTTGCTTATTACCTTTTTACTTCCTTACTAATATCTTGCTGCTTCCTTCGTTATTATATCGCTCGTCTTTGCTATGACCTTATTGCTTTGTTCCTTATTACTTTGTTGCTTCCTTGCTTATTATATATTGTTGCTTCCTTGTTTATTTCCTTGTTGTTTCCTGAAATAAAACCTTGTTGGTTCCTTCCTTATTACCATGTTGCTTACTTGATTATCACCTTGTTGCTTCCTTGCTTGTTTCCTTGAGTATTAGCTTGTTACTTCATACTTGTTACTTTGTTTCTTCCTTGGTTATCACATTATTTCTTCCATGTCTGTTACCTTGCTGCTTTTTTAATTTTGACGTTTTGCTTACTTGCTTATTACCTTGTTACTTCATTAGTAACTACCTTGTTCCTTCCTTAGTTATTGCATTGTTGATTCCTTGTCTATTACCTGGTTGCTTCCTTGTCTATTACCTGGTTGCTTCCTTGTCTATTACCTGTTTGCTTCCTTGCTCATTACCTAGTTGCCTCCATGCTTGTTATATTGTTGCTGGCTTGCTTATCTTTCTACTTATTACATTGTTGCTTTCTTGCTTATTTCCTTGCTGCTTCCTTAAATAAAACCTTGTTGCTTACTCGTTTCTTACTTTGTTTCTTTATATGCTATAGAATTATCTACTAGTTTGTCGTTAATTTTTAACAACTCAAAACCTACCTCAGAGACTCCTTTAAACAGGCTTTAAGATACGGAATTTTCGAGAGATCTTCCACAGAAAGAAATCCAGTTTTGTTGATCAATGGATCTACTTCCCGGAAAAGTTTTTCTTGGACATCAGGGTTCTTCGCAAGATGGTAAAGAAGCCACTGAACTGCAAGCGAAGTCTGAAACAATTTTCTTAGTATTTCGTATTTGAATGTTACTAGTTTTTTGTGAGTCATGATATATGTTCCTTTTATCTTGCATGGTAACATGATGGTACTTTTGGAAGGAGAAATCAAATTCCACACCTTGTTCTCAACACTAAACAGTAAAAAGAACTCTGCAAAGGAAATTTGTCTGCCAATACCGCCAGCTCAGTTTTTATCTAAAGCACCGCTTAAAAATCGAAAAAAGAACAATTTGTTTTAAATCTCACTACGATTTATCACCGAGTTGTTAAACGTATATTAATTATCCTATTTGACTTAAAAAAATCAGGCAATTATGAGCAATTTACTAATTTGTCAAACTCTACCGTACCGTATCTACTCCTCCAGCAAACAGTTCCAAAGAATTTGAAATGATCTCAGCGGTCGTCAAAGTTTTCCTTGACATAAGGTACGAGAGGAGAGATGGACCTGCGTCAAGTTCAGAGAAACCAAAAAAACATCAGAATAAATGTGCCAAAGGTAGTTTGTTCATTAAAGTTTGAGACTGTTATAAAGGTTAGACTTTTTCGAAACACTGTATCAGCTGCCTTACTGCCTCTGGGGATTGAGCTCCGGAGTTAAAAGGTTAAGGATTGCCGTCGGAAAAGTCTGGAATTCTTGTTCAGTACGCAAGTTTGCTGAAACAAAGGGCTACAAGCAGTCAAACAGCTTCAGGTTTTTCTACCCTTAGAAACTCCAGACTCTTAATTTAACACAGGATTTCCTTTACCAACCCCTAAAAAGTACCGGACTGGCTATTTTAAACCTTAAGAAAATGGTCAAGTCTACTACCCAAAAATATGGAGTACTGCCCCTTAGAGGGGGGGGGGGGGGGTACTGCCACTGCCCTTGCCGCTTGTGCTGCCACTGCTGCCACTGCTAGTTGTCATTACTACAAAAACCTTTTGAAGTACGACAAACAAAACTCTGTATTGGTAAATTTTTACATGTGCCTTGTTTGAATGTTTTTATACTTTGATCTGGTAGAAACAAGTCCGTATATAGTTCTGCAAGCAACTCTAAACTTAGAATTTCGTGCCTCCATACAAAGCAGACTAATTTATTTTTTGGCCGTTTCTATAAATTGAAAGTTAACGAACCTGGAAACTCTCGTTGGCCCTGTGCACTGATATCTGCGTTATACTCTTTCAGTTTTCGTAGAATGTTGTTCTTTACAATGTCTGAGCAACTGCTGGCAATTTCAGCCAGCCTTTTCATCCCTGAGGTCTTGAAATAAAGGAACAACGGTGGAGAAAACATGAGCTTCGGTATAGTATCCGTCAAATACTCATGAATAGATTCCGCGAAACGTCTAGCGTCTTCTCGCGGCGGATTTTCAAACAAACCAATTCGAATGTCAAAGACAAACGTACCAACCGCTGAAATACAAAATGGAGCCATTGATTAAAATTGCAACATCTACTGAAGACTCTCATAAGACAGAGAGTTTTAGGGAACTTTTCACTTTCCTCGTCTTGGTATAGCTTAGCATAATATGTCCTGACTTCTTGTCACGATTTCTCATAAATAACAAAACGAACAAAACTCTAGTTATCAATTATGATCTCATAATAATTCTCTTGGGGCTATTTCTTCATAACGATGAGGAAGAAACAAAGTTTCTAAGTTCTAGCTAGAGTAGTAGATTTATGCAAGACATCGGAAAGTACATGTTATGGTGTGGGTATTGACGAATAAGTCGATGTGGACGTTTGCCAGGGAGTATATTTGGGTTGTCAGGGGCGTATCCAGGATTTCTAGGAGGGGGGGGGGGGGGGTTCTGAATTGGTTCCAACGAAATCGATTGGTCTAAAATCCTCGCATAACGTAAACGCAACTAGATACCACGTTCACTGTACTAATTGTAAGCATGGAAAAAAACGAAGAATTTCAGGAATCAAGAGTCCATTACGCTTTTGCTGGGATAAAATCATTGTTAAAAATAGAAGAGAGGGAGAGGGGATTTTCTTTGCGCGAGAGGGGGGGGGGGGGTCCGGAACCCCAGGAATACTCCCCTGGCCACGCTCCCGGTTGTGAATTCTAAACGGGTTTAGAAACAAAATCTGTTGTTGATCTCGAAGTGAATGTTATTATATAGAGGGTATACCCTGGCAACGCGGAGATACTATATTTCATCTTCAAGTGGAGAAAGAATGTCTTAAGCTAGTTCTACTTTAGGTTTGTAAGATCGCCGTAATTTTCAGCAACTTGAGCAGTCTTAGAAGAGTTTTAAACAATTTTTGACGGAAATATTTTAAGCCATTTTGAGTGATTTTAGGCGCTTTTTTAGATAGATAAAGTATATGGGTTGAGAAGTAATATACAAACAGTAGGCCACATAGGAGAACACTCAAGCAGTTGACTTACAGCTCCCAAGAAATCTACCGCACTTTGAGATTTAAAGATTGGCATCTCAGGAGTTCTGACGAAGATTCGGGTAAAACATTGCGTCTAATAATCAGTTCATCAAAAGCCCTTACATTCTGTTGCCCAGTAAAAGAGATGTGGTATCATGTCATTGACCACAATCGCGGATTCGTTTTGATTTCTCAGACTTCTCAAACGCTTCATCAAGTCACCCGTCACGCTGTTAAAATTGTCCATGTTTTCATGAACAAGTTTCGGGCGCATAAGTTTTGGACCCAAGGCATTGCGTAATCGTTCTCCCTCAATGCCTTTGCTGTAACAAAAGAGAAAAAGAAGATTGCTATAAACACCCAAGTTATTACGAACAACAATGGCAACATCAACTCTACTATGGCTTCTTCTCAAAATACATGTTGCATTTGGAACGGTTTCTCATAAGTCGGCTACCCTATTTTGGAGCATCAAGGATTGTGATTTGAGAAACTATTTCAACTCATTCATTTGTTTCCTTCATATCATAACAAAGTTACAACAATTCCCGCAATTGATAGATTATTCGTCTCTCATCCAAAATAACACTAACTGTCAACAATAACAAGTTTCAAGAGTTCTAAGGTTGGGACTTTCAAGGCGACCGGCACCTGGTTGTCGTATGGGAGGCCTGGGCTCGATTCCCGGTGCCGAAGCTTAACTCAGGGACATGAGGACGTTAAACAGTAGGCCCAGTCTCATGTTCCCCTATCGGGGTACTTAAAAAACCCTGTCACAACACTTACCGAAGAAGAGTAGGTGATCCCGGTGCCGTGTCCTAGCTACTACTGATTAAGGTTAACTCGGAACGAATATAAATGTGAGCCGTGTATAGCGGACTATCTAAGCTGCTGAAAAGTCTAACGGAAAAAGGGTCTCATGGAATTAACAGGAATCGAATATTTCTAAAAGTGAATTAGCAGGAAACGAAAATTTCAAAAAAGTAAATCCACCTATTTCAAGCATGCCTCTGTCAATAGATTGAATAAAGCAACGGGTTAATTTGGAATTAAGCATTAATCGGGAGGAAACTAGATTTGAAAACAAAAACGGCACTGAAAATACGGGCCCGCGCAAAAGCAGAAAATTACAAAACTCGGCTTACGGCATTTCGCATGAGCACTGTTTTCGCTCTGTTCAATCTCTCTAGTCTATCATTTGAACTTAACTTGAAGTGCTAACCATTATATGTGTGGTCAAACCAGCATAGAAATAAAGTGTGAAATTATAGCGAAACTAAAGCCAAATAACAGCTTAAATCTAATAAACTTGCTAATTTTAATTGCCAAACATTTTGCAGGTTAGTTAGTTTATGTAATTGGATTGCAGAATTTCCAGCGTTACGTCTTATGGGGATTTTAAATGTTGCACGCTCAACAAAACTCGATGGGCTAGATAATTTGCCAAACGAACGAGGACCATTTTTCTTGAACGCCCTAGGTATCTATGTATGTAAAAGTTTTTTCATCACCGATTACCAAAAATTAAAGTAGAAAGACGCGGTTTACTGTTTTTAGAAAGTAGCTAACAAGTATAAGAAATCAAAGAGACGCGTAATTTGTTCTCAGAATCTGAATTCTTCTTAAATGTATGTCAAAGCGTGCCTACACATTGTCTTATACTGATATGATTTTATCACTCTCACGACCAATTGTCACATTGCAAACGAATTGTTTTTTAAATCTTTTGTCGGAGCACGCGGCGACCTTTGTTTTAAGTTCCTTGTTTGCTAATGATAAAAAAAAACTTGGTTTGTAAATCAGCTGCTTTAACGACTCTGCTCTTTAGAATTAGGACCGTTCCGCTCTGCTGAGGCCAAAGTTGATGTTAGCCTTTTGGTTAACAGGAACTGCGGCCGAAACCAAAGCGGGGCTGACTGGTTTTCCCAAATGTGAAAACCTTTACGGAGAAATAAAGCAAAACCAAAGCACGTTGCTACACAATCAACAGGCGAGGTTCACCCTTGTTATTATGCACAAAATATTGCGTGCAATTATACCTCTCAAAAGTGTGAAATTGCGTGCACTTGGCTAACTTCGCTCGAAAAGTAATTTAAAATATTGCAACAACGCGACACCACTCTTTTCGACACACTGGATATTTAACAATTATCCCTCGAGCACGAATGGGCTATTTGGCTGCTAGTCCATGAGGGCGAGAGGGATAATAGACCACTAGTATGATTTCACTAGAAAATGATGTTCCTCGTCTATAACTGTTCTAAGTGCTCTAGTACTTTAAATATGCTCTTTAGAGTTAGGACCGTTCCGCCCTGCTGAGGCCAAAGATGATGTTAGCCTTTTGGTTAACAGGAACTGCGGCCGAAACCAAAGCGGGCCTGACTGGTTTCCCCAAATGTGAAAACCTTTACGGAGAAATAAAGCAAAACCAAAGCACGTTGCTACACAGTCAACAGGCAAGGTCCACCCTTGTTATTATGCACAAAATATTGCGTGCAATCATACCTCTCAAAAATGTGAAATTGCGTGCACTTGGCTAACTTCGCTCGAAAAGTAATTTAAAATATTGCAGCAACGCGACACCACTCTTTTCGACACACTGGATATTTAACAATTATCCCTCGAGCCCGAATGGGCTATTTGGCTGCTAATCCATGAGGGCGAGAGGGATAATAGACCACTAGTATGATTTCACTAGAAAATGATGTTCCTCGTCTATAACTGTTCTAAGTGCTCTAGTACTTTAAATATGCTCTTTAGAATTAGGGCTGTTCCGCTCTGCTGAGGCCAAAGATGATGTTGGCCTTTTGGTTAACAGGAACTGCGGCCGAAACCGAAGCGGGGCTGACTGGTTTCCCCAAATGTGAAAGCCTTTACGGAGAAATAAAGCAAAGCCAAAACACGTTGCTACACAATCAACAGGCGAGGTTCACCCTTGTTATGCACAAACTATTGTGTGCAATTATACCTCTAAAAAATGTGAAAATGCACGCAGATGGCCAACTTCGCTCGAAAAGTAATTTAAAATATTGCGTGTTTAAATTCACGCAACAACGCGACACCACTCTTTTCGACACACTGGATATTTAACAACCCGAATGGTCTAGAAGCCAATAGCCCATGAGGCCCCAGGCCTCATGGACTATTTGGCTACTAGCCCATGAGGGCGAGAGGGACAATTGCTTTAGTAAAATCATACTAGGTGATCAAAAATCAGAAGTAAAAAATCTTTTTTTAAAGCTCTAAAATTAATTTTTTAATGTTTACGACAAATATGATCACG
>JANVCF010170184.1:0-11152 GCA_025388745.1 Hydrozoanthus gracilis
CCCCTCTCTCTCTCTCCCCCTTCCCCCACCCCAGGAGTCGGAGTTCATCCTGATCTTCCAAGTCTAAGGCTGTTCCTCAGAAACATGAAAGCAGCTAACAATATCTACAAGTTGTACAGAGATAAAAAGTTTTCTAACGAAAAAACTTTACGTTTCGCATCAACCTCGACCTCGATCTCAAATTTAGAGCGGAACAGGATTTTGCGTGTCGGTGGCGTCACTTCGGCCTTCCTGATACAGTGAATGGAGTTCCTTTCAGCACGTATTTCTGACGGAAGTCTTACAGATGAACTCGATATGTCAAAAACAAATGTTCTGTCTACAGTGTCGATCGTCATGTCGGTGTATTGAGTGACAGTTATACAGTAGCTACAAAAAAATTGCTTCACACAACACTGAAAAGTCTCTCTAATTTAAATCCGTTCTGCTAATAAACATCGGTTTTTGCGTGTTGTCAGACTAATTGGGTGCACTTGATCATTATTATTAGTTTTTAAAATTTTAGTTTTAACTGATTTCTTTATTAAAGCCATAAAGGGCAACAACAAGGCAGAGACAACTGGGTTTTTCGTTTACCCCTGTCAGTCCCATGCCAGTTGCCGCATTAGTAAATTCTCCCAACTGATGTCCATACTTTACATGGAATAAGTTTGGGAGAATTTTGCGTTTCATCTTCAGTTATCAATTTGGTGTGATCGATTCATGTTTTCCCATTACCAAATGCCCTGTTTTGTACGTCAGACCCCGTGGGGAGGGGGGTGCGTCCAGGTTTTTCTAAATTGACTCTGAAGTTCAAAATTGTGAATAACACATTGCAGGCTTTTAAGATTGGTTTTGCCTGTCTGGTAATTTTAAAATTTTCCGGGAAGTATGCCACTGGACCCCCCCCCCCCTTAAAACCGCGCCTTCACCGCTTGTTTGTTCCGTCTCCACAGTCCGATCGCACCCTCCGATCCCGCAAAACCTCCTTGCTACAAACCTCAGTAAGTGTTATGTTAGGAGAAACTGTCTGGGACTGAAACAGTTAATGTCAACTAACTCAAAAAGCTATTTTTAGATTTTGTAATATGTGCAAACATAACTTGTAATGCATACACAGAAAACCCAAACTCCATTTGTGTGTGAGCGAGGTTATATAAAGCAAATATATGCAAAGACTATGTGTGCTGTGGTGTCATGACGCCGAGCGTATAAGTTGAAGCTCAGGAAGTGCAAAATGCCGATCCGGCCTTGTCATTCCTTATTTTTCTTATTTTTCTCCCACCCTCCGTCCCACTAAAACCCGTAGATATTGCTTGAAATCACTACTAGAGATCAAGGAAGACACCAACTACAAATGAGGCAAGTAAAATTTCATTTATTTCAATCCGAAAAAATCGACTTCATTCCATACATTTGCTTATACACTGGGCGCCATGACACCACAGCACACATAGTCTTTGCATATATTTGCTTTATATAACCTCGCTCACACACAAACGGGGTTTCAGTTTTCTGTAATGCATAAGTATACAAATTGAGTAAATAAAATTCGTATGGCGGTTGAAAGTCACCAGTTCCGACTGAATTTCTATTATGCCACATCCCCTACAAAATATAGATTGTTTAAACCTCCAGTTTTCTCTTCGACTAGAAAAACTTTACGCTCTTTTAAAAGCTATTGATTTTTAATTGCAAACCGTACGTACAGAAACCATTTTCAATCTTTTAAGTTCTCCCCTTCAAGTCCTCATGGACGCAAATTGTGTAGTTTCTAATGTGAACAAAAATTAAACTGCATTTTGCAACTCTAAAGTGCCTCAGGCCGCGGCAACTGACTTCTGCCGGTCCGGAATCCGATAACCAAAATCCAAAATTGCCTGTTAGTCTGTTTGCTTCAATCAAAACGCAAAAACCAGTCAGTAAGTTTTGTTTTTTTCATCAAACCCAGTTTAATTAGTATCAGTATTCTGCTCGTTTATATTTCGTCGAAAAGTGAGTATCTACATGTACATGTAGCATTTTATAGGATCGGTGGCAAAAGGGAAGAGATGACCGTCGGAAAAGTCCCGAAAAAACCAGTAAAAAATACGAAGGGATAAAAAATTTCCCCCCTAAAAAATACCTCTCGGTTTTAAAAATTACCCTAAAAAATACCAATTTTCCCTTGACAACTAGCGGATTGGCGCAAAGTTCCTCGTGATATGCAAGGAATAAAGGCGCGCGCGTATTAGGACATATAACATCCATCGAAGGACTTTTTTCTTAACATCTTATCAGTATGCACGTTTGCTAAAACACGGGGTTTTTTTACCCTAAAAAATACCAGACTCTTGGTTTACCACAGAATTTCTTTTAACAACCCCTAAAAATACCGCACCGACAATTTTAACCCGTAAAAAATACGACGGTCATACCTACCACCCCAATAAAGAGAGTACCCCAACCCCCTCACCCCTCCCGGGTTTATAGGCCCTCGGCTAACAACAAAATACATGCAAACAGTCAAACAGGGAAAGCTCTTCGGCTCCTGATTGATGAACTGTCATCAGCTTTCTTCAGCCAATGAATGAAAAACAGAACGTTTACGAGTTGAAACCTCAGTTGAGGCGAGGTTAAATCTGGATGAGTTTTATATCGAATTCTGAAAAGCCGAACCACCCACAGAGAATAACACTCGTGGCGTCAAAAACTGACTCCGACATCTTCGCTACGTAGTATTAAGGATTTACACAATTTTTTTAATAAGAGCTGAGGCAAAAAAAACCCCTTTCGGTTGAGTATTGGCTGTTCTTATACCTTTTGGCGACTTCGGCCTCAAAATGTCCTTAAACTGCTCATATAAATGTTATTTCCTAACATTTCTGAACATAGGATTTGTTTAATAGTTACCCGAAACAACAAAAAGGCGCTTCGGCATTCGTGTTTGTAATTCTTATCGCGATATGTGATTAATTAATAGAGAATACTTCATGAAGAGTGCACGCGTATGGTTTTTTTATTCACAACTCAACTGCGTACAAGGATTAAATAAATTTGTTAAAATTGTCTGATCAAAATTGTTGTAAGCTTGTTTTTAACTTAGTTGTGGGAAATCCGCTCAGCCTGGGTGTTCTAATAAAGTTTCAGTTGCTCTCACAAAAACAAATCCGATTTCGGATATTAAAATCTAGCAGTTCTGTATTGTAGATCACTGGATGCCGGTTCAGGTGGTGGCAGAGATAAGCCATGTCGGACAAGCTTATTACCGACCTGGTTTAACCAGTTTAAAAGTGCGAATGCCTCATACTCACAAACACACACACATAGTTCACTTGCACTTGGTTTGTTAACTACCAAACTGCGCAGATATTATGGCCTGCTAGACATCGGCCTTTGGGATGTTGTAAAACGCATTGATTGCAAACATGTTTAGAATTAGCTGCCTCAGTCATTCGAAACCCTCGAGGCGGTATGTCTAAAGCGTTTATATTTCGACTAACACAGACAGGTCACCCAGTTCGGCTTAGTCTACTGACGAGAAGCATACACAAGACTGAGAGGATACCGGGCCAAGCATGGGCGATTAACCCCCTCGCTGACAAAACTTTTGGCTCTGTAAAGCTCAGGTTGAAAATCTGAACATCGATGGCTGGAACGTGAAATAAAGGAATGAGTATATGTGAGAAAACGCCAAAGATAGAACAAAGATTGGACATGGGGAAGGATGGTGGGAGTTGGGGCGATGCCTGCTATCACACGTTTGGGCATGGGATGATCTCTTACGGTCACGTGTCTCAACTGAAACCATTAGCATGGTTAAAGCTTAACGAAGAATTTTTAGCGCACTGATTTTAGAGTTGACAGTTTTATTATAGTAGCACTTTTGAAAATTTCTGTTTTTTAAAGTCAACTAAACAAGTTCCAACTCTTAGAAAAATTGGTAAATGCTAATACAATTGACTTCTTTTGGGATCAACACATGCTTGTTGTCACTTGAGCACTATTTCAATTACAGAGCAAGTAGGAAAAAAATCTTCTCTCTGGAGGGTGGAAGATACAAGGTTCTCTTTCTACTTTCTTCTAAATACTTTTACAGTTTTTTCTGATGACGATAATAATGTTGAAAACAATATTGATAATAACAATAATAATTGTTACAATAAAATAAAAATAACGTCTTCATTTACTTGCATTTAGCGGCAACCAGTCTTTGTTTCATTTGTTGCCGTTCTTGAATTTAATGGGCCTGAGAATTATTGGGACAATGCTTTACAAATTCTTTAAAATGCTTAAAGTTGCAAATTTGTTGATTTTTAGATGGCACTTATAAAGGAAAAAATCTATCTATAGTTGCCTAGATAATACTCTGGTATATTTTGGGGGTGTTATGAAAACTTCTAACAATCTTCCCTGCCCTAGATGGGAGTCACCCCCGGGAGTTTCGCTTCACTCGCAAAGTCGGTGCTCGCAGGCAACGTCCCATCGGCAACTTTGCTCGGCTTTGCCTTAGCATAGTCCTTCATCAACAACAAACAATTTGATTACATCGAAACAGCATTTTACATTTTTATTGCATCGAGAGTATGGAATATCTCCTTCATCAAACTTAAATTGTTGTATATACCTTTCTAACTTCGAATTTTAAAATTTGGCAGTTTTGTTTATAGCAACAATCCATATAGCTATTTGCAATATATCGCTCTCACTCAGAGAAACAGCTCGCATGTCGACGCTATTAATAATGAAGCAAATTCGATATTTTTAAGACCCTGTAACACTTCACAAACTTTCAATTTTTGTCCAAAAAAACTTGTTGTGTTACTCAACGTCTCTACCTAGCAGTAGTAGTAAGTTGTTAGCTTATCAGAATACACCAACAAGGTTTTGAAAACCTAACCTTTCCCAAATATTTGGACGCGCAGGGGAATTCCAGCAAGCAAAATAAGGGAAGAAGTCAAAACAATGGTACTTTTAAGGAACCCAATTTCGTTGGGGGGAGGTGGTGGGTGGCAGTACATACCCCCCTAGCGCTCCCCACTTTTTCAGAGCTCAATTTCTCAAAACCTGATTTAGGGGTATTGGTTTTTATTGTATTATGGACTCCTCTCACCACAAAGAAGGCGTTGGTGCAAGCACTTGTTTCATTGAACATGATATTTGCTCCTGAAACTCAGCATTTTTGAAAAAAGGTGGTGGGTGGCGGCACGTATTACCCCACCCCCTAAATTGGGTTCCTAGGAAGTACCATTGTTTTGACCTTTTCCCTAAATGGACTGGAAGGGGGGGGGAAGGGGTAGAAACTCCCCTCCCTCTCCCCCTTCTTCAATTATTTTGCTCGCTTCATTTCCGGCGCGTTTAAAATTTTGTGTAAAGCTTGCTAGGCAGGATACTGTAAACCCGGCGGCGTATGCTGGGGAGGGAAGACGCTTGGCGGCTTCACGGCAATGATCGTCGAAAAAAGTTACAATTTTCTTAAATGGGACTAAACCATACTCAACCCCAGAAGCTTGTTAAAACGATTCCTCTCCCCCAGGGTCCAATACAAATCGTCAGAGGAAGTACTCGTGTATGAGTAGAGATGAAAATATATCTTTTCCCAACCCAGTAACGTAAAAATATGCCTTGTTAGAATTTACAAATTCACCATCTGAAACTTTTCGGTTGAAAAGGCCAGGAAAAAGAGTAAACGGCCAGTACATGATCCCATTTTGAACGCGATCCCCGAGTTTTGATGGGTCGTCTTTCCTTGTGAAAACTTATTTAACATAAAACAAGGATAAACCAGGGCAGAAACCCAATAAAGTAGCCATCCATTTTGTTCTCCTAGCTCTTTTAACAAAACAGAAATCTGGCAAGTCTAACATCTAACTAGTCAACAGCAAAAACGTTAAGCGTTCTTTTTCGTCTTCCTGCTACCTTGGCGCGTATAATATAAGTTCTCGGTTGCAGTCTCAAACTGTTCTGAGTCCAAACTTTGGCTTCTTCTTATAAGTGAGAAAAAGCTCTTTTCTGATTTCTGTTTTCTAAATACCGTTATTCTTAAATCCCACTGGGGCGCTCATCGCATGCTTCATGTTGCGCAGAAGCGAAGCTTACTCAACAAGTATACTAAACACAGAAACTCAGCCCCGGCCGTAGGGAACAAAAACAGTCGGCCCCAGGCCGCAGGGAATACAGACAATTGGTCCCGGGTCACAGGGAACATAAATAAGTGTGAATGACATTTTCAACTTGTGCACCATTTGTGGTTGCAACTCACTCGATGTGATATTTATGCAATTTGTGCAGCCCCACATTTTCTCATTATGGAAATCGTAGGGCAGTCGACCGCATTTTAAAACTTCATTCAGCAGAACGTACACCTGATACACATAAATAGACCTGCGTTTTCTTCCTTCGGCAAGAAACACACGCTGCATTCACCAAGGACTTGTATCCGTGTCGATTGCGACACAGTTGTGAATTGCGTACCTGGGGAGGAAATACACCAACATTAAACAAAACATCAATACATGAAACCAACAAACACAGAATGCTAGGAAATTTCAAGGGTCGAACAAAAATCTAACGCTGGTAGGAGCGCCACAGCTTCAAAACAGTTGATTTTACTGAGGTCAATGTGTTGCGTTGCAAAACGTATTGTTGTTTTAATCTTTTGTCGGAGCACGCGATGACCTTTTGTTGTAAGTTCTTTGTTTGCAAATGATGTAGGAAAACGTGAATTATAAATTAGCAACTTTTTCGACTCTGCTCTTCTGGAGTAAAGACCGTCCCGCTTGGCTGCGGCTAAAGTTGACGTTGGCCTTTTGGTCCACAGAAACTGCGGCCGAAACCAAAGCGATGCTGGTTTCCCCAACTGTGAAAACCTTTATTGAGAAATAAAGGAAGCCCAAAACACGTTGCAACAATTGCATGCAGTTTAACGCTTACCGCAATTTTTCAGTAGCTACAGCAGCAGAAGAATATGAAGGCAAAAACAACGTGCTCGCACAGGTGGACGCGTTTGGCAGGATGTCAAGATCACCAGACGCCTTGGATACTGTGAACGGCGCCGGAGGCCGCTTTCGTCCAGTGACAAACCGCAAGAAACGGCTTCTCTCCTCGACAGTGAACTGCGTCATAGCACTCCACATGTACTGAACGCATAACGACGACTCGCACAAGTCATCTCCGTACTGACCTAAATGACATAGGAAATACAACTTTACACTATAGCCACAAATTCTATTATTGGAGGCTTCAAAGGAATCCACTACTACATAACACTGTTTGTCTCAAACAAAACTTTTATTAAGTTTTTGTCCATATCAGCAGCTCAAATTTGAGATGTCTGCGCGTATAACAAATTCCAAGAAACTAGTTTGATCAGTTTTTGTTTGAATTTCCTGCGCGCCGCCATTTTGATTTGTGACGTCACTTGGTTGCAGTGCCAGGGATGAGGGAACCCCTTAGCCTTAAACATGCCCCAGTCCCCAACTCAATGCGCCGCTACACAGGTTGTATCTAATGGACGCAGCTGTTGCGTCTTAACTTACAAGCACTCTTAAGCACTGAGACGGAGATCTCGGGGTCACCACAAACCGCTCTCTCCAGCTCTCTCCACGTTAGCAAGTGGAGGACTGACTCTGGAATTACAGAGGTCAAACCCTTCCTGATGGCCAACACCTGAACAAGGAAGCAAATCCAATACGTCTTAATTAGTACAAACATTCCTGGGCCTAGTTGTCGAACAGCTCTGACCCAGGGTCAATTTAATTACAGAGGTCAAACCCTTTCTGATTGCCAACACCTGAACAAGGAAGCAAATCCAATACATTCTCAATTCGTATAAGCAGTCCAGAGCCCAGTTGTCGAACAGCACTGACCAATGCTGGGTTAATTTTTTACCTACTTTCTTGTTTCCAACCTCAAAGAGACTGATTTGAGCTGTAAGTTTGAAAAATTGCTAGTTTTATTTTTTCGTGGAATATGAAAAAAAAATTTCTGCTTGAATTTCAGCTTAACCCTGACTTAAAGTTAAAGTCCCTATCAAGCTTAAATTGTTTACTTTTTGAATGAAAACTGTTGTCAGCTGTGAACTCAAAATTCGAATAACCAAAGAAAATTTCCACGTCTGTGTATGCTTTTTAATCAAAAAAAGATTGGATAGCAAATTTTGACCGAGCAGACCGGAGACTGATGACCTGTGACGTAGCAGCAGTGAGTTTCGCGGTTTTTGTTTAACAAATTTCACTTCTGTAAAAAAATGTCATAATTTTTTTATTTCAAACGAAGTTTCAAGGGAATAATTCATTTAGGTTGTTGAAGCTAGAATTGAGTTTTTTGAGATAAAAAAGATTGTCTCCGCTTCATGCCTCCTGCTACGTCATCGTTGCACGCTTAAAGTCTAAAAAATGTAACAAGAACGGCGAAAAAGGGTTTTATTTTCGAAAATTACTATTATTAAAGGGTTCTACTTTTCATATGGAACTTAAAAAAATAGCCAGCCATTGATATGGCGAAGGCCTATGTTTATGCTCATATTGAGAAATAATAACAGCGACAGTGGAAAGACACTCTGTAGCAAAACCATTAATTATTTACCTAAAGCCAACTTTTCTTTGGTTGCTACGTTTTTACTTCTACTTTTTAAGTCGCAAAAGATCACAGTTCTGACTTTTTCCCCTTGGGATTGTTCTCGTATCTAGTCGTTCAGTTTTTGGCCTTATCAAAATTTGTTTACAATTGCATACCTGCATATCTGTTTTTTCCAATTTGCAAGCTCCCCCGTGTAATAGAAACTTAAGGAGCTAGTGTGATATACTATCAATCTAATACCAAAGTCCCTGTCTTACTTTGAATGTGCATCTTCCTACGAAGGATGCGCAATACAAACAGCAAACTCAGCACTAATGTGCACTTTGCACCACTGATGGATTTAAGATAAAAGTATCAGATCAGTAAAAAAATCCTTCAGGCCTCTTTTGTTCTATGAAAATATTCCGCCAAAAAATGACTTGCCCTAGAAACGTATTGGGATACAAAAATTAAAGTAAATTATAGTAAGTTTTTTTGAAGGTAGCTTTCACCTGTTTGGTACATTCTGTCATTCGTTTACGCCTGACCAGCCCGGAGTATTTCTCGCGCTCTTCCAGTGATACGTGCTTCGTCTCGCCATTAGGCACCAGTTCCTCTCGGACTCCATTACTGAGTACTGTGCTAAACGTACACAACGATCTGTACGTTTGTTCGTACATCTCTTCATCCATGACCTCAAGATCGTCTGAAACAAAACCATCTTGTTTAGGTACCTTCTACCAGTACCCACAACGCTATTGTATTAACTTTCTGGGTAATGAAACTCGAGTGAGTACGAGTAAGAGCACTACCAAAACTAGACCGATGCCATACTGAAAACTGCCAAACTGAAGGCGAAGATTAATAGTTCGGGAATCAAAATACGATTTTACCAGAAATGATGTTTTCGATTCGTTTTGAGGAACCTTTCGATGTTTAATTCGCATCATTTACAACCACATAACATTTACGCATCTGTCCGTCCAGTAGGCTAAGTTTGAAATATAAAGCGTTTATGTGCGGGTCAAAATGGTTGATTGATGGTTTTCGTTTCTTGGTGTAGCATGCCTCTAGAAAACTCAGCAAGGACCATTAGAAATGCCTTAACTTAAATTATAATTAGAACCAAAAACCTTGAAAAAAAAATTAAAGCGTGCATGACGTTCAAAATGACCGCACTGACGGTTCTAGGAATGCGTCAAAATTTTTGATACATTGGTTAGTCAAGCCTGGCTCCGTGTTTAATCAAACTTTTCCTAAAATTTTTGAAGTGTATTTTGTTAGACTGTCAGGTAGGGCTGGATTTTGGTTATAAATACAGGGCTTACATTAACCGACCATTTTCGTGTTTTTAGTTCAAAGTCTTTAGTGAGCTTGGGTATACAATGCCCAGAAAAAGAAACGAACAAGTTCTATTCAAAATCATTACAATGTATAAAAAGGAACCCTATTGAATTGTTCATTATGCAGAAGAGACAGACGTGGTCCCTGAGCGGCACTTCTTACAAATTGCCGGGATGTCGGAGAGAGCTGCCGACCCTCCTACCCTGCCACGAGCAAGCAAGAATGAAGCCACAATGCCTATCGAGCTCACTGGGCCTTGTCCCATTTCAACGTAGTTATCCCTATGCCTTAACTTGGGTGGAGTATTATACCTCGACTTGGGTTGAATATTTTACCACGATTTTGCTGGAATATTTAACAATTATTCCAAGAGCGCGCGTTGGATATGAGATGGTAAATAGCCGACGAGGCACGTAGCACCGAGTTGGCTATAAATCATCTCATATCCAACAAGCGCGAATGGAATAATTGTTTTATTAAATTGAATTAGTTTTCTAAGCTCTTCCATACTTAAAAATAACAGCTAAATTTTATTCAGAACCTATTCTTTAGCTTTGCAAACACTACAGTCAGTTTCCATATTTGGTGAACTCCGAATATGAAATGATAACCGAGATTGAATGAACCAATCAGAACGTGCGAATCGCAATATTCGAGATTGAAAACTTAATAACATACTATGTCCCTCTCCTCTAAACACTCAGTTAAAATAATTAACTCCCAAGTAAACGAATAAAATTTCACCAGCCCTTCGCTTTGAGTTCATATATCAGAACAAAACTAAATTGGTACCTGTGATCTTGACAGCTGCCTCGTCAACAGAAATATAATCATGTGACCACGTCACGTGCTCTCCCACCAAAAGTTTCCAAACAAAAGGTGGGAAACACACAGTTAGACTCTCGTCGCTGCGAAACATTCCTCCCATGAGCTGGCCTATCCAGGTCAGGACTTGCATGTTCTCGCACGATGGGTTGGGAATATACCCGTCCAAATAATCTCCTACTCTGTCCTGAAAAGAAACAATTACAGAAAATGCTTTTCCTCATAACAACATGAAGGCAACAAAGTTTAGTTTTTTAAAAAAGTATTTAAAGCTCAGTAAGCTTTATTTTTTATTTTTACATTTGTTGTAAGTTGTAATTTAGGCTGCTCGTGCGTGAGTTAATCAACCAATAAAAGTATTTTTTCTTACAAATCTTTCTTTTGTTCTGAAAGTAAAATTCTATAGATCGGTTGCCTCGCTGGTATATAATAAAACATCTATCTTATTTTACTTTCGGCGGACAGT